>BQNB010003909.1:40745-109033 GCA_026074375.1 Tanacetum coccineum
AAAAAAATAGGTACATTAGCTTAAATCTTAGATTAATGCTTATTTAGTTGTTAATTCATGATAATTAAGTTTGTTTTAAGCTAGTTTTTATCTGGTATTCAATACTTGTTAATTAGTTTTGCAATTTAAAGCTTTTCTCAATTCTGTCAAAATGATAAAGGGGTGTTTGGCATAAGCAAGTTTGACCTTCTAAAGTCAAAAGTATTTATGCAAACCTTTTTAGTTAGCTTAGAATTTAGTTAAAAGCATTAGGAAATGAGTTTTTATAAATTAGATTTGAAAATTTAAAGAATTTGAGCTTATATTAAGTGTGCCAGCACCAGGGTATTTTTCTTAGAATCTCACTTGTGCAATTTTTGATCTAAGCCCTCAAAGGCTTAGATCTTGCTTGCATCTTGTTAATACACTCTATTTGAGTGTGTCTAAGTGCTAGGTTTCCCTTAGGAAACCTGCACTCTTAGTTTGCACTTGTGCAAAGTGCACCAGTACTAACTTAAAGTTAGTACTGTCACTTTTAGCCTAGTTTTTAGTTTAGTATAAGTAGGTCTTAGGTTCTTAGATTAAAGTAGGTTAAGGTCTAGGCACAGCTTAATATAGATTAACTCTTAAATTGCATTTTCTAGCTTATTTACCTAGCTTAATTTAGCTGTCAAAGTCATAAAAATTCCAAAAAAAAACCAAAAACAGTAGGTTTAAGCATTTAGCTTTTAGTTCAAGTTTTCTAGCTTATAGTTTAGGCTTTTATGATTTAGTCTCTTAGCTTATATATAAGTTAAGTAGTTTACAAAAGCTTAAGGTCCAAATTGGCTTATTGAGCTTTTTAGCATAATTGGATTTTGTGCCTTTAAAGTGTTCTTACTAAGTTTAGCATTTTCATTATCATTTTAAGTTGCTTTAAGGTGTTTCCAGCTTTTATTTCTTTTCATTTTTAGATTAAGCACATCATAAGCTTTTTAGAACACTTTTCCTTTTTAGATTTGAGCTTAAAATGAGCTTGTTACAAGCTTTTAAGTGAAAATAAGCCCAAAACCCCATTCACTGTAACAGCTTATTGATAAGCTGTTCTTGAGCTTATTACTTAGTTTTAGGTTAAGTCCCGTTTATTAAAATAGCTTATTTTAGTCTCCTTATTAATTCCTGGTATTTAGTTTTTCTTAAAAATAAAAAAAATAAAAAAATAACAAAAAGGGGTTGCCCACACTCGAACCCACGACCTCCCACACACAACACATATGCCTTAACCAGTTTGCTACATTAGCTCATCCATTAGTATAACACACAATTAAATACTTGTACACGTTTTCATTTTCCTTTTTATAAATAAGCCGTAGCTTAATAAGCTCATTTGAGGGCTTATTCGTTTAGCATTTTGATTTTTCTTATTTTTCTTGTGTTTCTGCTAGTATTTAAGATTTTCCCTGAATTTTTTAGATTTTTCCAACTTAAATTTTATTTTTTATCAATTTTCGAAAGTTAAAATCTTATAAAATCAATAAAAAATAGAAAAAAGTTTCAGAAAAATACAAAAAAATAGTTTTTAGTTTTATAAAAAATAGCTTTAGGTTTACATCCAGTAAAATCATTTTTACACTTTTTAGATCTTAAATTTCATTTTTGAGCTTTTATTTTAAATTTTAAAAATAGGATTTTAATAATAAAAATAGTTAAAAATAGTTTTCTTTGCTTTTATAATATTTTAGACTTTTCTAAGCTTAAAAATCATTTTTCCAAATTTTTAGTACTTAATTTGCTATTTTTTAAGATTTATTTAGATTAATTTAGTTTTTAATTCATAATAAATTCAAAAATAATCAAAAAAATGTTTTTCTTTTTCCTAAAATTTTCTTTTGTCTTATCTTAGGTTTAGAATTTTAGTTTACATTTTTAGGGTTTAATTTTAGTTTTCTTGCTTAATTGTCGCGTTTTACTTGTTTCCCGTAATTTGTTAAGTGCTTTAATTGTTTTTAATTGCTAGTTTTAGAAAACCCAATCAATCTTCGAACCCATTCAAATCAATATCCAATATCAAGCGAGGTTTCAATTTCTCAAATCATTGGGAAAACGACCCGGGAAATCATACTTCCCGGTAAAGATACGTATATTATATATTATATATATATATTTTAAAGAGTGAAATTTCCTTAGGGAATTTTCTTAATTGCTCTTGTTGAAATATTATATTATATAGTGTATATTATCTGACGTATCAATACTCATTCAGACTTTACATAAGTTTGTCATACACGTAGCTAATATATTCACGCGGCAAGAGAAATGATAAAAATTCACACTCATGTTAATCTAGGTAAAAACCCTTTTAAACAATACGCACCCTAAACCTTAACTTCTATACTTTGGAAAACAAATGCAAACTAAAATAAAAACTCATAGGATGTCTTAAAGATTAGCATGCTCGGCTAGGGTTTTGAAGATAAAAATCCCTACAAACATGGCAAGATAACTAGTGTAAGTTTTACCTTAACTTCACCAAGTCAACAAAAATTAAGAATAAGTAAATATACATAAATCAACCCATTCCTTGTTTAACCCTAATATCCAACGTGTTCAAGCCCACAACCATTTCCCCAAATCCCACACTCACTCGTGATTATGTAGCTGCTACTCCCATGAATTTGCCTCCAAGAAATCCACAGTAACACACTTTTTATCACTGTAGCAAAAAGGTTTACCCAAAATGCCTTATCCATTTATTCGATTATAAGAATGCATGAGCTGAGTACCATACTTTCACAACAACTCAAGGATTTCAACTTTCACATATACTCCCTCCTGCTCATTAAATTCGACACACACACTCAAATTTTTATCTCTTCATTATCCCCATCCAACCCTAAGCCTAGTAAACATTACTAGGGTTTTTCTTGTTGGTCCGTAGAAGAGAAAGCAAGGGTCAAGGGGCTGTTGGTTTCGAGTCACTTAAGGATTTCGCTCAATTAGGGTTTCTTTGATATTGGAGCTAGGGTTTCCGTGGTTAAGTTTGAGGCACTCTCCCCTGCATTTTGTGAGTAATCATCTCTTAATAGTCATCATTTAATTATAATTCTTGTGCCATAGTTGTGTGCTTAAACTTGTTAAAAATAAAACATATTTTTGCCACTTTCTGATGTAACACGAATGGACTAGCCAAACCTCCCTAAAGCGTGTGAGTGGAAAATGAAACATGGGCATAATGTGAGAGTGTTAGGTTTAGAATAGTTGTATGCTTGTGGCTAGAGCTCGTTGTTAGGTTAGAAACCAAAACTACATAGGCTATGTCATATTATTACCCCATGCGTGTAGTAACCCTAAGCACCTTAACCGTCCCTTAAACATGAAGCATATAAGGACGAATTAGCTACTTTCAAAAATAGGATAGGTCGTGATCGTTTTGCCCCTGGATTCATCAAATTTCGTCATGTAAATAAAGAGTTATAAGGTTTCAAAGTTCGAGGTGTAAGTCTGTCAAATGCTTTTGTAACGCAACCCCACTGGACCGACTTTAAGCCTTGTTTTAACCCACTTAGGCTAGGGCGTAGGGCGAACAATTGGGGGCATTTTATAGTCATCATAGTAAGCTGCATTTAGGAATTCGACTCATCAAAAATGGTTAAGAAACGAACTCACAACGAAGGTCCAAAGTTAGTACTGCTGCCAAACAGTTAATACTGTTGGCACGCAGTTAATACTGCCGACCGCGAGTTCGACACCCCTTACTTTGGCCTCATTTTTGGCCCACATAACGACCCCGACTGTCCAAACTTATAAAAGAGAAATTAGAGAAGGCATGACCTAGTTTTCAAAGGTATGCTTGGTTTGTCATAATATGGAGTAACGAAATCTAACATAAAGTTAGTACTGCTGACCGCGTGTCAACAGTCTTAATGGTTTAAGACTGTTGGCAGTCACAATGCCTCCCCTTTGGCCACGTTTTTGATCCTTTAAACGACATTTTTGGACAAAACCTAAATAATGAAAGTTGTAGACGACACGGCCTAGTTTCCAAAACAACTCTTGGTTTATAATTTTATTAAGTAACGAGTCCAGAAATTGATTTCAAAACTCAACGTTCGTTCCAAAATTTTATAAATAAAAACTTAAGTATTAACACTTTTAAATTCGTTTTGTCACAACTTTGTCCACTCATTTGACACGTTTAGGGACCAAACTAAGTGTCGATTAAATTAACTATGAAAGTATATACTACCTAGTTTCCTAAATGTCCGAAGTCGTAAATTACGTACTTATGGTTTGACCGCGTTGACCCGATAAAGTTGATCATTTTTTTTAATCAAGAAACTATTTTCAAACGTCATTATTTTAAATAAAGTTCAAGCACACACTAGGGACGAGATTGCAAGTAGTTATATTATTATTTTTCTGTTTAGTGAATATGTATTATTTATTCGTAGGTTGCGGATAAAGCCTTTTGCATTGTTTTTCGTGCCATTACTTTGCTCCTACGTTATCATTACTTGATGTGAGTTTATAGTCCCCACTTTTATACTTTTTCAATCATTTATCAAATCTCGGGGATGAGATCATGTTTGTTTTTAACATGGATGCAAGTACATTTTAAATTCAAATATTACGAGTTTGCCTAAGTAGCTATAACCCACTATGCCCATTATCATGAACTGTTAATTGCATAGATGTAATTGTAAATTGCATTATGTAAGCGTGAATGTTATAAATAGATCTATCTGGGATTAACATCCCCGTTTGGGCAAGTAGCGCTTGCTAGTTTATCGGTTGGCCGAAAACGACGAACGTATACCATTTGGATTCATGGATGTTACGGGTTGAATATCTACATTGGGCAAAGTCGTTATGTGTAATTGAAATACACATATTGTTTAGCTTCGGTGTCATTTGCTTATTTCATTTCATAATACATTTTGTGATATTGTATTTGTTACTTTATTACAGGGAAATCTTGCTATCCACTTCATTAACTTTATAAACCTATAAATTCACCAACATTATTGTTGACAGTTTAAACATGTTTTCTCAGGTCAATAAGGTACAAGTCACGGATACATTGGCTGGTCATCATTTGAAGTCACATTGTCATAAAGATTTGCATGCATTACATTTTGGAATATTGTTACGTTATGAAATCTTTGTTTTTACAAGATAAACAAGTTAAGCCCATGAACTTTTTGTATCGAACAATTTATGAAATTTAATGTATCAGTTTTAAACGATCCTATTCCGATGTGGCCCATTTTGGGGGTGTTACAAGGGGCACTGGGGCAGGTCAAAAAGCTACTTGCTTTGAGTGCGGAGCCCAAGGACATTTCAAGAGGGAGTGTCTAAAGCTGAAGAACAACAACCAAGGCAACCCAGTTGGGAATGGCAATGCTCTAGCAAAAGTGTATGCGGTGGGCAATGCAGGGACAAACCCGGACTCCAACATTATTACGGATACGCTCCTTTTAAACAACCATTATGCTTATATCCTATCTGATACTGGTGCCGATAAGAGTTTTGTGTCTACTGCATTTAGCTCCCAAATTGATATCACACCAACTACATTAGACCATTATTACGATGTTAAACTAGCCGACGGGAAAATAATTAGGATAAACACTATCATTCGGGGTTGTACATTAAACTTCTTAAATCATTCATTCAATATCGACTTAATGCCCATAGAACTTGGTAGTTTCGACGTCATAATTGGTATGGATTGGTTGGCAAAGTACCATGCTGTCATTATTTGTGCCGAGAAAATCGTTCGTTTCCCTAGGGAAATGAAACGTTGATTGTTCGTGGTGACATAAGCGACCGGGGAAATGAGACTCGTTTAAACATCATCTCGTGCACTAAAACGCAGAAGTACATGCTAAAAGGATGTCATGTATTTTTGGCACATGTTACTACAAAGAAGACTAAAGACAAGTTGGAGGGTAAGCGACTTGAAGACGTACCGATCGTTCGAGATTTTCCTGAAGTATTTCTCGAGGACTTGCTGGGTCTTCCTCAAACTCGACAAGCACCTTACCGATTAGCTCCATCTGAAATGAAGGAATTATCGGATCCACTCCAGGAGATTTTCGACAAAGGCTTCATAAGGCCAAGTTCCTCACCTTGGGGAGCTCCTGTCTTGTTTGTCATGAAGAAGGATGGATCATTTCGAATGTGCATCGACTATCGAGGACTGAACAAGCTGACAGTGAAGAATCATTATCCACTCCCAAGGATCGATGACTTATTTGATCAACTACAAGGATCCAGCATTTATTCTAAGATAGACTTGCGATCAGGTTATCACCAACTTTGAGTACGGGAAGAAGATATTCCAAAAATGGCATTCAAAACTCGATATGGTCATTACAAGTTCTAAGTTATGCCATTTGGTTTGACGAACACACCAGTGGTATTCATGGATCTCATGAATCGGGTGTGCAAGCCATATTTGGATAATATGGATCTCATGAACCGCGTGTACAAGCTATATTTGCATAAATTTGTGATTGTCTTTATTGCGACATCCTCAATCTACTCCAAGAACAAGAAGGAAACATGAAGTAACATTTAAGGCAATTTGGAATTGCTTAGATAAGAGGCAGTTATCCGCTAATTCTCTAAATGTGATTTTTGGATTCCTAAGGTACAATTTCTCAGCCACGTGATTAATAGTCAAGGCATTCACGTAGATCCCACCAAGATCGAATCCATAAAATATTGGGCATCTCCTAAGACACCAACGAAGATTCGTCAATTTTTAGGTCTTGTTGGGTATTACGATAGTTTCATTGCAGGATTTTCGAAAGATCGCAAAGTCAATGACCAAGCTTACTCAAAAAGGAGTTAGGTTTGATTGGGGTGACAAAGTGGAAGCCGCTTTAGTTAATTAGCAGAAGTTGTGCGGTGCGCCAATTTGGCTCTACTGAAGAAGCGAGGATGTTGTGGTTTATTGCGATGATTCGCAGAAGGGATTGGTGATGTATTAATGCAAAGGTGAAGTAATTTCTATGCATCACGCCAATTGAAAATTCATAAGAAAAATTATACGACTCATGATTTGGAATGGATCGTAGAGGTTTGCTCTAAAAATTTGGAGACACTATTTGTACAGAACCAAGTGTACAGTATTCACAGATCACAAGAGTTTACAACACATTTTGATCAATGGAGGGGTTTCTTAGGCTAAAACATGAGGAAACATCGTTGGTTAGAGTTTCTCAGCGATTACGACTGTGAAATACGTTACCACCCGGGGAAAGCAAATGTAGTGGCCGATGCCTTAAGCCGTAAAGAAACAGCAATAACCATTTGGGTTCGAGGCCTTAGTCATGACTATTTGTTTGAATCTCCCTAAGAAAATTCTGGAAGCTCAGATAGAGGCACAAAAACTAGAGAATCTCAAAAACGAAGATGTAGGAGGTATGATCAGGAAGGATATACCTAAAGAGAAGTTGGAACCCCGCGCCGACGGAACACACTATGCTTAAATGGCATGGAGTTAGGTACCTTGTTGGCGATTTGAGGAATGTGATAATGCCTACGAGTCCTACAAGTCTAAATACTCTATTCATCCGGGGTTGACAAGACTGTTTTATACTCATAGACATGAATAAAGCTATATTTGGTTGCCCAATTTGAAGGCAACATCGCCACATAGGTAGCAAATGTTTGACATGTTGTAAGTCAAGGCTCAAACACCAAAGGTCATCGGGTTTGTTGGTGCAACCCGAGATACCTCAATGGAAGTAGGATAATATCACTATGGATTTTATCACGAAGCTTCCTAAGTCGTCACAAGATTATGACACCATTTGGGTAATTGTTGACCGACTTACTAAATCCACAATCTTCGTACCAATGAGGGAAACTGATCCTATGGAAAAGTTGGCAAGAATGTACATGAAAGAGGTAGTCACGAGGCATGGGATACCTGTCTCAATCATTTATGATATCGACCCTAGGTTCGCATCAAATTTTTGGAGGTCACTTCAGAAGGCCTTGGGTACAAATTTAGATATGAGTACTGCATACCATCCGCAAACTGAAGGACAAAGCGAGAGGACTATTCAAACTCTCGAGGATATGTTGCGTGCTTGTGTGATCGACTTTGGAAAGGGTTGGGTTAACCATTTGCCATTAGTTGAGTTTTCATATAACAATAGTTATCATGCTAGCATCAAGGCTGCACCATTTGAAGCACTTTACGATCGAAAGTGTCGTTCACCTGTTTGTTGGGCCGAGGTTGGAGAAGTTCAACTCACTGGTCCAGAAATAGTTCAAGAGACGACCGAGAAGGTCATTCAGATCAAGCAAAGAATTCAAGTCGCTCGTGATCGACAAAAGAGTTACGCCGATTTAAAGCGTAAGTCGATGAATTTCAGTTGGAGATAGGGTGTTATGTATCGCCAACCAACCCCACTCAAAGTTTCGCCTTGGAAAGGAGTAGTACGTTTTGGCAAACAGGGGAAGCTAAACCCAATATTTGTTGGGTCTTTCACAGTGTTGGAAAAGGTTGGAGCCATTTATTACAAGCTTGAGCTTCTCAAGAGCATGAGACAGGTTCACAATACATTTTATGTATCTAACTTGAAAAAGTGCTATGCACGAACATTAGCGTTCGTTGGATGGACTCCTATTGATGACAAGCTTCATTTGTCAAGGGAACCAGCAGAAAATCATGGATCATGAAAGTTAAAATATTGAACAAATCTGTGTCCAATTGTCAGGTTTGATGGAACTCTAGGAGGGTCTAGTTACATGGGATACGGGAAAGATCATTCCGGAAGAGGTTCTTCACCTCTTCATAAAGACCACACTATAGTCAGCTGACTGCTTCTTAAGCCTTGGGGGTCGGCTTATTTAAGAGGGGAAGACTTTAACACTAACGGTTTTCAGGTTCTTTTACAACCGTACAATTTTTTCATATTTATTTTTAGTCCCATACGCTGCTTGCTTTTATTTTAATCATTAAGTTAAATCGAGTAAGCTAAAAATTATCATTCAAACGTTAAACGGGATCAAATTTTAAAATTTTTACGGCATAGCTAGTGTTAGATATTTATGTGGAGGTATGATTATTAATTTGATGTTTTATTTTTATTGGTTACGTAAAGTGTTTACGTTTCGCGATAAAATACATTTAGGCATTCCCGGAACACTAAAATTTATCTACGCTTCAACAAATACCCATTATTATACCCAATCCTCAAAGTTTTATAAACTTCACCCACATGTACCATATAGTCCTAATTCTACATAAAAGAATTAAACCAAGACATACGATTTACAAGTTATACCTTTATACTTAAACTTACCAACTTATAACTTCAAGTTATGCAAGATATTTCTATAAAAGATCAAAAACACATCTAGTACTCCCCCCTAATTTTGGATGATAAGTAGTCCCAAGGGGACATAGAGCACACCAATTACCAAATTGAACTTGTACAACATAAGCCTTACTAAAACTTAGTAAATGACTAGTTATCTTGACCAAAAGACTTCCATGTTTTGCTCATCTTGTCTTAGACTTTCTATAAGTAGTCTTGACTAGTCCAAGGTAGTATATAAAGATGTATAACTAGAAGAGAGATCTCACACACTCATTTTACTTAAGCAAAAAGTTCAAAACTCTCTATTGTCTCTCCCTCTAGCCCACGGCCAAAAACAAACACCCTACATAATTCATACAATTTTATTTACCACATATACAAGTGATCTAACATCATATCTAAGGTATTACAAGAAGGTTTGAAGGTTTGGATTAGCATTTACAAGGGTTAATTAAGAAAGGTTAAGATTAGGGTTTTCTTTGGAATTAGGGTTTTTTAAGTCTTGGAAGCTTGGGTTTAATATCTAAACTAGGGTTTAGATCTTGTTGTTCATCATCCTACTTTATATTAAGGTTCATTCTAAACTCCTTAACTCTTTACTTTTATGATTTTATGTGTTATAATGATGTTTATAGTAAATCCCATTAGATAACTTATTAAACATGTAAAAATAATTTTTTAACTCTTGTTCAATGGTTTGTTAAAACTTTGTCAGATGTTTTATGGATGTTAAAATACATGTTGTTAATGGAAGTATAAGTATTATACAAGTTGGTGGTTTTTCTATAAAAAAGTATATTTTAAACTAAGTTATTAAAAGTTTACTATAATTAGTTTTATAAGTAAAAGTGATGTGAGGACTTGTTATCATGGAGATTTTTTGTACAAATGATGGACTAAAGGACCTAACATATATGAGACTTGTGACATAAAGGGATGTAAAGGATTTGTAGCAAATTATCTAAGCTAAAAAGTTATAAAACAAGTTTTAAACACCATTTTTAACAAAATTTATCAAAATGTTCTATTTTATTGAAAAATATTGTATTTATTTTATATTTTTATAAAATACTACATGTTACAAGGATCGTAGGCATATAAAGAACATGAAAAATGAAGCTATAACGAAGAAGTTATGCTATTTGCAAGTTTATATAATTAAATATATAAAAATACTTTATAAAAATAATTTTATAAAAATTACTGTTCACATTAGATACTTTGTGGAAAATACTTTTTAGAACTTTTAATTACGAAGACGTACTCGAAAGAATCACTTATAATCAGGTTTAGAAACAGAATAAGATTTGACGTTACGAGTGTACGGATAATTAAGTTTTTAAAAACTAATTTATAAAAGTGCATGAACAGTAAAAAGTTCTGTTCATCAGAGGCTTGAAAATACAAAAATGTAATATTTTGATAACTCTTCTTAATACGAAGTCGTGGACGTAAATAACGTACGAAACGGGCTTAAAACCAGAAAGCTACGCCGTTTTTACTAAAGTGATATTTATAAACATTTTTACTTTATATATATATTATTTCAATAATACAAATAGATGGTGATGTATCTATATAGAATTATATACGGTATTAGTTATTTAAAGTACTTAGTACTCATACGACCTATAATTAATTAGGTTGCATTCGGACACCCACGTGACGTTTATTCACGCATCTGTTATTCTTGTTATTCATTTACTCAAGGTGAGTTCATAGCCCCACGTTTTTACGATTTCTATGATTTACAAGTTTTGGGGTGAGAAACATGCATTTGTTTTACAATTGGATACAAGTGAACATTTTTACATTATGAATTACGATTGTTTGGCTTAAGTAGCGATAACCCATTGAGCCTATTATCATGAACTGTCAATTACTAAGTGAGCGCGAATGTTATAAATAGATCTATTTGGGATCGACATCCGCGTACGTGTGGATAGCTATCACTGGACATACGAACGTATACATGTCGGATTTAGGATAAAAATGGGGGTTTCGGGTTGAACATCATCAGGGTAATGTAGGCAATTTATATGTTTTTTTAAACCCCCCCCCCCCCCCCCCCAAAATATTATTATATATAAATTTAATATTTTTCCTATTCATAAATGTCGTGCTTCAGTATCTTAGCTTAGGGAAACGTATTTACATTTTTTGTGATTTTGCATATTGTTGATTATCATACACTTGGGAATTATTGTGTCCTGACATTATACATTTTACAAACCTATGAATTCACCAACATTATTATTGACGTTTTAAAGCATGTTTTCTCAGGAGATCAATGAGGTACAGACCATGGGATAACATGGGTGTCGTTATTGTAGAAGTAATATGCATTAAGATTTGGTTGAATTACAATTTTGAGGATATAGTAGTTATGGACTAAAATTCTCTTGTTATTTTGAACAATGAACAAGTCAAGCTTCAGGCATATGTAGCAAATTAATCTTGTTTATCCATTGTATTGTTTTTAAGCGTCGTTTATATGGTGTTCTTATATATCTTGTGTTGTTGATCTATGAAGTATCACCCCCAAACCTTATTCTGTTGCGACCCAATTTTGGGGGTGTTACACTCTGGATCAGATGCTGAAGAATCTCAGGTAGAGGTATAACACAGATATGAAAAGGAGGAAGCGGACTACAACAGATCAGAGGTGGAATCGCATCATGATTAATGACATTAATCAACAGTTGATGCATAGAAGGATTATGAGGAGCTTTGAAAAGTTTGTTGGTAGAAGGGATTACGGGATGGACTACAGGCTATTACAACAGATAGTATGAATTTGTCATATTTTGTTCTACTCATTAAGGTGATGTCTCATAAAACAAATCTTGTGAATATGTATATTAAGTAGTGTAGACACTAATAAAATAAAATGGCTTTAAATAGTGTTGAGTACAAATTTTCATGAAATGTTTTCAATTAAAATTCAAAAATCTTAAAATTATTATACTCGACACCTTCGAATCCTCATCAATTGTTGGGGGAACATTTAAATGTTTCCTCATACGGCTTGATTAATAAGAACATTTTCTCCCAAAACAGCTTTTCAACATATCTGAATCAATTGATACCCAAATTATCAAGGGATTTGACATTTTTGATAAGGGTAGAAAATGTGATTGAAATATGTGAACTATACAATGTGATTAAATGACTCATGGGCATCTTCTCCCTCGTACGTGCAAAACACTTTCGAATATCGATGCACATATGAAGGGGGAGCAATTTTGAAAGTAAAAACTATCAAGGTACAAAAGCTTTGATAATATATCACAAGTACCTTGGTTGAATTTTTCAAAATGTTTTAATGGCAATTGTCGCAATACACAAGACCGACCATGTACTTAATTTTATAGAGTTATAAGGTGGTTAAGGTTAGGTATCTATCCCACGATCCAGCTAGAACCGGAGGGATCTACCCAGGGACATTCCATTAGAACATAATAGAAGTCGTTAGGTATGATACAAAAGGAGTAAAAGTAAGAAAGGGGATAATGCAGACTAAGACAGAGCTAACACTAGAACAAACCCAACAAGGTGTTAGTGATGAAGTCTTGGTAAGCATTAAAGGGATTGAAGTATGAAAAAGAAAAGTAAAGATAAAGGGTGAAAAGAAGAAGGCTCCTTACACTTAGTAGAATAATGGGTCAATACATAATGCTATCAGAAAACACTACGTTGTTGTATGGATTGAAGATAGGTCATCAATGGACCTGTGATGTAAGCACAACCCTCCCTAGCCACTCAAGGTCTTTCAAAATACACTTGTTTCATTTCTCATGAAGATTAAACACAGTTCTATTGACTTTCTCACTCCGAGTTATTTGGTATTGAAAAGGTGGCAGTCTGCTCCAGCCTCCGATTACTAAAACTAAAGTGCACTATCAAGTCTAGAGCCATAACGAGATCATCCATAAATCTCACTAGGATACTATTCCAATATATTTATTTTCCATACACTGTAAAAACAAGTAATATCTTAAGAGTCCTACGCATTATCCTTGTAATATTGCTAGAAACATCGAGTGATCCTTAAAGTATTCACAATGACGTGGAAATCCTTCTAGAGCGAACATCAAACAAGCTCTGTGGTAGGTGGCTTGTGAGATCCTATATGGATCAAACTTGTGACATTAGATATCGATTCGATCCAGACTATGAATTGACGATTGGCGAATTTTTAAATGCATAAAACTCTCAATGTGTCGCAAAACCACTTTAGCAAGTGACACGTCGATTGATTTTCAAATCAATTTTTGATTCAATCGCTTAGACAGTAACTCACTAGTTGACTCTTACCGTGATGTCTGCTTTGAGACCTTCCGGTAATAAGAACAAACTGAGTACGATGAATCTAAAATCTTTTTATGTGATAGAAAGTTTTAATACTGTAAGCTGGAAATCATGTCAAGGAGATTTTCTTACATTGAATCTACCTGATTCACAGTCAGGTCTAACTGGATCTGACGGGTAATCCCCCAAACCCAGGCAAATGACAAATCCATATTCGTCCACCTACTTTATTGCTAATTGTTTTATTATAGATTCATATAAAGATGGACATGGAGGTACCTGGTTCCAGCAGAGTTAAAGGATAACTATCCACTTCCTTTACTCGGACTGACTATGTAAAACATTATGAAATCACAAGTACATGTTTCAAAATAACTTTTGCTACTTGATATCGCACGTCTTCCTTGATTCTGGCAAAGTATTAAAGTTATAATATTTTCAAGAAAAGATGGTCATTCACAGATAAAGATAGTTATGAGCAGGTCTGTCAAAGCACAGTTTACAAGAAGGAAATAATAGTACAAGATGATGATACGAGATTAAATTTGGTTGATGATCTCAGGAAAGCTCAAGATTACTTACAAGTCAAGTAAAGTAACAAGTTCAAGTCTAAATCTTAAGATCCTAAAAATAAACCCAACATACATGAAGATAAAGATAAAAAAATCAAGTCTACGACCAAAGATTGAAGACAATCTTAGAATGCTAGGATTAATCTTTTGTAAATTAGAGTGATCTCCCTTAGGGGGAGATTGTTAGAAATCAAGAAAAGACTTGGTCACTACCAATATAATGTTATCATAGGTCGTAGTTAATATGTGGAACCTTTGTAGTATTGGGCCAAATTCCATGTAAGCCGTGGAGCTGGACTATGTAGTATATAAGTACCTCTCCAAGCCTTCGGAAAAGGTGTGGGTAATTTCAATTTATCTAGTTGCTTTTTTTTACTTTATCTACTAGAGTGTCCAACCTCTCTTGATCTCTCTTCAAGATTTATTCATTTGATTTTATGTGTTTAAGATTTTGTGTATTCTACAACTTAATTAGTTACTTAGATTTAATTTATGTGTATTCAATAAATGGATTTGATCCACTAATCATCTTCATGAAAATAAGCTAGTGTTTTGTATTTAAGTAAAAACTTATCCCAGAGTTTACGCAAAGATGTCCTTTGGATTTAGTTTGACTAATAAGGGTTAAAAACCCGTTAGTGATAGAACAACGTAAATCTAGATTAATGTCAAATAATTACTTCTGCTTGTTAGTATGTTGAAAGTATGATCATGCTAGGTTTAGAAAGAAGTCTCGGCCTTGGCTAGATGTGTTTTGATAAAAGATTTGAGTTGGCGTTTTATAGAAAAAACAAGAGGATTCGTTTTTGCTCCTCTCTAAGTCTAAACCTCGTTTGGAGTGTTCTAAATGCTCAAATATCATATACATACCTTTATTGAAGTTTCCACATGTGTAGGGTAAGAGGAAAGCTGACAATTAGCTTATTCCGAAAACGGATTTGCGTGTGGCGCGTGCCACGCGCTAACGTGTGCCAGTGCGCCAGATGGCGAAATCCGGTTTTGTAGATTTATGCTACATTTGTGTTTTACATTTTGCGAGATGTTTATTTATTTATAAGTTATACTTAAAGGGTTTCCATGAGTTAATGTTTGTACCAACAGTTAGGATTTTTGGGGTGGTAACAAATATTCAAGTGGCATGTATTGACTACATTAATATGTTTGTACAACTTTGGCTATTCAAAATGGAGAATTTGACTGCATTATATGCACCTTATTTATCTGGTCATGTAACCATTAATTCTTAAAATTAGAAGGATAATTATGATGAGTTTATTGGCTATTAAGCTCTATCATTAATTCAATTGACTAGTTTTGAGTAAAAATCCCCTATAAATAGGATCAACAAAGCATTAGAAGTTGAAGGGTCTTAATTGATGCCTAAACAAGAACAAGAATTGGTTTTATCCCAAGGAGGTATTCGTGCAACCCAGGCATAGGGTCGAATAATCTTCTTTGGAAAGTGATGACACGACTTCAAGTTATATCCGGTAACTTTCATTGGTAATTAGCTAGGTATTGATTATCTTCACCCAATTTTGGGCCAACCACAAGCAACAATCATAGAAGATTATTTTATGATAATCAATGGCTACTGCTGCTATGAACATATGGCTTCAAACTTTGCCAAGCTTGACAAGTTTAAAGGGGTGGACTTTAGGAGATGGTAGAAGAAGATGCACTTCTTGCTTTCCAGCATGAGTGTGGTGTATGTGCTCACTACTCCTATTCTTGAAGATGGTGAGGATGCTATCGTGGAACAACTCAGGAAGAGGGCCAAGTGGGATAATGATGACTATGTTTGCAGAGGTTTAATCCTCAATGGTATGTCTGATCCTTTATTTGATATTTACCAAAATGTTGAATCTTCCAAAGAACTATGAGATTCCTTGGAGGCCAAATATATCGCTGAGGATGCATCAAGTAATAAGTAAGGTCATTGTTAGTAATTTCACCAATTACAAAATGAATGATTCAAGATCAGTTATGGAACAATACAATGAACTTCTTGGAAAAATTAGAAGGTTTATAATACGTAAAATGAACATGGATGAGGCTATTCAAGTCTCTTGTATCATTGATAAACCACTCTTCTTGAAAGATGTCAAGCACACTTGAACTCAAAGAAGGCGTTAATCTGTTGAGTTAGGCAGTCATCTGCGCATTGAGGAGTCCCTTAGGGTGTAGGATAGTGACAAGACAAAATGCAACAATGTTGTTAGTCCTTTAGTTATCAATATGGTGGAGCATAACAACTCCTTCAGGTACAATGACAACAAGGGTAAACGTAAGCATCAGGATACCAAAGCTGATCCTAACAAGAAGTCTAAAGTGACTTGTTGGAAGTGTGGGAAACATGACACTTGAAAAAGGATTATAAAGGGATGAGAAGTTGGTAACCAGGCCATCGGTTCAAGCACAATGGTTCAGGGAAATGATTTCTTGCAAACTCACTGAAAGAGTCAGTAATATATTTAATAAAACTTTTTAGGTTTTATTATATTATATATACTATATATATATATATATATAGAATATATCTGAGGCTTATTTTGTGCAGGATGATGATGTTGCGTGGTGGGTTGACTCAGGAGCAACTATTCATGTGTGTAAAGATAGATGTTGGTTCAAGACCTATGAGTCATTGAATGATGGATCTGTTCTTCACATAGGAATATGAGCTCAACATCCCCTGGTGTATGGACGTGGTTATGTAGATCTTAGATTTAGCTCTAGAAAGATTGTTTCTTTGTTTAGAGTTTTGCATGTTCCTACTATAAGGGAAAATTTGGTTTCAAGTAGTATTTGAAATAATTGTGATTATAAACAAGTGATTGAATCTGATAAATTTGTTTTGTCTAAGCATGGTGTGTTTATTGGTTTTGGTTATTTGTGTAATTAAATATTCAGGCTTAATTTTGTTAATGATAAAAATAGGTTCAGCCTTTTATTACCTCTAAACTGAATGATTCAATCTTATGGCATGCATAGACTGGGTGATGTCACTTTAAGAGGATCAAATGATATGTCTAATTATTGGGTTAATCATAGTTTTCCACATGGTCACTTAAAAAGTGTAAGACGTGCATGTTGACCAATAAAAAAATTACTAAGATAAACCATTTCTCTTGTAAATGTAAAACTAAAATTTAGAGCTGATCCCATTGTCGACCTATTGTGATTTGCCATAACTAATCCCTCATTAGGTTAAGGAAATACTTTTGACATTTATTGATGTGCTCTAGGTTTTAGTAGCACATACGCGGTGGTTCATTTCTGAAAAGTCTACTATTATACTAGCGCCATGATATCTCAGTTAGATATAATTTAAGCATTCAAACTAACGTTGAATTACACATAAACGGATCGGTCCGTTGATCAAATAGAATTTCAAGGCCTTGACTACAGTGGGAGGTGATACAGTACCATTGATTACTATATATTTTTCAGTCTGTCTGTGTATTATCATGGAAAATGGATGCTCCCACTATAATCCACAAACAAAATGGACTCTATCTGAAAAGGAAAAACTAGTACTGAAAGAAACCGGTTAATTATGTCAGAAACTTATAATAGGGGGGTTGTATAGTTTCTTACATTTAAAATTAAAACTTTGGTTATTGACTTTGTGAACTTCAAGATATATACACAAGTGTATATGATTGAGATTTGCAATAAAGGTAAAATAGTAAATCTACGAAATATGACAAGTAAAGATAAGAAATATTCAAAATCGTGTCACAATTGATTTAATAGTGGTTCTTCTACGAAGCTACTCTTTGCCTACCTCTACCCCCAAGTACCAAATTTGAGTGTATCCTTCACTATGTCAATAACGCTCCCCTTTAGGGGAGAAAACCATACACGTCGCTTACACGTTTTTTCGATACTAGCTAATCTTTTTTTTTTACGAGTTCTACTTCGAGATAGAACCAAATCTAAGACACTATGTTTTTTGTGGCCTTAATTACCGAACCTATCATACACATTGATACACAACAACACACAACACAAGATATACAGTGAATGGATTATCACTAAGTGATGACACACTAAATATTACACGTTGTTTGAGTCGAGCTTGACGTCTTCTTCTTGTGTGTTTCTTCACTAAAGAGTGGAATGAGTTGATCATTTGTAATGGATTATGTAACAAGGTATAATGTCAAAGAATATAAACAGATAATAAGATGTATCGGGTGAACACATATTTGTTTAAGAATTGTTTAAATGAAAGCTTAAGGTTGCTATTTATAGGCAAACCTTTGAAATTCAAATATGTCCCAGACAGGCTGGTGTGGTCCATGCGATTTTAACGGATCCTTAATTGCCTGGATCCTCCCTTGTATTTGCGGGGTTCGTGGGATGGTGGGCTGGTGAACAACATTTGTCTATTTGTGAGTACCTCAAATCTGTGACAAAATTATTGTTTTGTGCTAATAAAACTAATTTATTAGATTCTTCTAGAAACAAAATATTTCTTTATCACCAACTAATAAGGATATATTTCTAGATTTGGGAAGATTTGAAAAGTTTTGAAAGATGTTTCCACTTATTGTTAATCTTATTTTGTGATCTTACATGATTAATATTATAACTAGTTATCCAATTAATCATGTGTTAACTTAAAATCATTTGTTAGAAGGGTTTATGCAATTGATATTATTTTTCTCCGGATCATTAATACTTATGTTTAATAATGGTCAAATTCATTACCTTAAGTGATTTGTCGTCGTCAAGTCAAACCTTTCGACTAATATACTTGGTTACGTAAACTTTTACGTAGACTGGGGCATTAGATTTGTTATTTTCAAAACATGAAGTTCATTAAATATAAATATCTATTTTTGCTATGGCGACATATTTATAATTAACAATCTCCCCCTTTTTTATGAATATGACAAAATATAAATCATGCTTCATTGTTAAGTTACTAAATAAGTATTTAGTAGATGAGTTTAAATATCTTATCCCCCTTTTTGTCGAAATTAGGCAAAAAAGTGTACTGTAGAGGGCGGGTCTTGCAAATCTTGTTTTTGACAGGATTGCTAAGTCACTTTGTTACTGAATGCAAAGTAAAAAATACAACTAAGTGGCAAGTGCTCCTCCTGGGGTATGCTCCCCTTGCGTGGTGGCACTGAAGGAATCGAGCTATGGTGCGTGTACAAAACAATAGTTAGTTCGACCAAGCAAATATTTATATGAAAAATCCACATATGCTCACATATAAAATTATAACACAGAAATAAACATCCATCACAACAAAAGGAAAAACATGTTAAATCCATTATAAAGATAAACTTCAAAATTGGCGTTAAAACCCATAAGACAAGAGAGGTAAATTTCGAAAGAAAAAGAAAAAAACTAAAAATCCTAAATCTTGATATAAATCTTTTTTCCTTATAATCTAAAAGGTTTGAGGTACCATAAGAGTGGATTTAGTACGGAAGGTATGGTGGGTTTGAAGATCCAGATGATGGTAGCCATGTCAGAGAGAAATGAAGAACTCCTTCTTGTAGGCTTGAAATAGGGTTGGGGGAAATTTTTTTTTGGGGGGGGGGGAAAACTTTGTTGTAAACATATACATATGTGTAGATGAGGATTGTTGTTGGTGATTGGGATTAAGTGATCAAACTTGTTGTGGAGAGAGGGTTTTTCATTTTATGGAGTGTGTTCTTGGATATACTCAAACATGTGATGCATTTTATGTAATAGTAAATCAATTTTACATTGTGAGTTACTACAACATGACACGGCATGAGGTTGGATAATGAGTTATGTCTTGATTCTAAGACTTCTGGTGGAATTACATTTGGTTCAATTTGAGCTGACTTAATTTTTTGAGAGATGTTCTTGGATGATTTTGTTTTTTGATTATAGGTGTGGAGTCATTTGAGGATTAGACATTTGATTTTGAATATGAGGTTCGTGATAGTGTGTTCTTCTAAAGGACATGGAGTATTGAAGGAAGAATTTTTTTGATTTATATTGAGGAGGTATTTTTATCTAAGGAATTAAGAGGATGAAATACAAAATAATACATGTTTAAAGTAAAGTGGATAGATTTGTCTGATTACAGTTCATACAGATCCACCATAATGTCACGGATCTTGTGTATGGTAGATCCGTAGGTCTACGAGAGCCATATAAATGAACAGCAAAAGTAATGAAGTTTCCCCAACAAAGATAAACATATTTCTAACGAAAAATAAACCATGCATAGCATTCATTAGCATACATTTTGTCCAAGATATCATAGTTTAACACAAAAGATACAAGTAGCATTCATTAAGATAGCACAATATTATCCTAAAATAGCAGTTCATGATTCCTAGAAAATGGGTTATGCTAATTTTAAAATGATCACGGATAACCCAATTATCCTAGCAAGGAGATGATTTGGTTTGAGCTTTCCACCGTTGAACGGTGAGTAAGGTATGTCATAGCTTAACTCTTCACCCTCGTTCTCTTTCTCCATTCTTCCTATGATGGATCTCATCATTCGATAGTGCAAAACGAATTGTAGTGTATGGTGAGGACGAAAAAGTTTAGGATGTTTAACAAGAACGGATCAGTATAGACGAGTAATGAGTAAACCATATGGAAGAGGACAATTGATTCTATTTTTAACACTCTTAATTTTATGAGCAATGAAGTAGGAAAGGTTAAAGTCTTGAGAGTTTTTGAGATGATAGAGCATGATGGAGAGATGCATCTAACGGTGCTTTTTTTGTGAGTGTCGACACAAATGACATTCTCACGAACGATGAGTTCCCAATCCTTGATGTTGGGAGAAAGATTATATCGGAGGATAATGTAGGATTTTGAGCAATTTTGTGAATTAATGGAATGAAAATGTTCTTGAACGACATCTATAATGTTGATGGTTTAGTTTGATAAGAGACATGTTTTTTCACGAGTAGTGTTTAAAAGTTCTAATCGAACATTCCTTTGAGAAGATTACATGTTCCTTTGTATGGAATTGAAGGACTTGACTTTAAATTTTTTAAGTGACATTATGAAATCTTTGTCGTGAATGGTGAAGCCAGTCGAAAGAGACACATCACACACATTACGAATTAATTGAAATTTGTGATAGAATTCTATGATGAAATGAGGACAAATATGAGCATTTAAAGTGAGGAGACAATCAAATTGAATGGATTTGAATTGATCAACGATGTCGTTGCTAAAGGTGAAGGGGGATTCAATGTGTCTTCCTTCATGAATGAAGCGATTTCGAAGGGCTAAAAAGAGGCTGGTGGCATGTTTAGAGTGGCCTTTGGTGAGAATTTTTGTATGTAGGCTTTTGGTTTTTTGTTAGTAAGGGTTTCATTCA
Source organism: Tanacetum coccineum (assembly GCA_026074375.1). Taxonomy (NCBI): domain Eukaryota; kingdom Viridiplantae; phylum Streptophyta; class Magnoliopsida; order Asterales; family Asteraceae; genus Tanacetum; species Tanacetum coccineum. Next base: position 62,270 of record BQNB010003909.1, read on the forward strand.
TTCCAAGCATTAATTGAAAACCTGAGTAAATTTATAATAAGAATATAGATAAATATGTTGAAGATAAGTTATGATATATGTATGTGATTCATGTACTTGATGTAGTTAATTACACATGTTCAATTTGCTTTATCTTGTATGTCAAATGAGTCAAGATAATACATTAAATGTAAATCTTGAGGGTTCATTCATGAGAGAATACTCGTTTTTTATTTGTATTAACTATGTAGATAGATAGCACTTATTTAGAAAGATTCCCAATTGTGAGTTTGAAACACATAACTTGGCGAATCTCTTTAAATGTACATTCCAAGTATAGAGAGATTGGTTGATCTATTGTTTCAAATCTTTTTCCTTTTATAGAAATAAAAATAATTGTTTCAAAATAAAGATTTAGAAAAGAAAAACTTACAATTATGATTGTAGATATCTTGAAATGTATGGATTTCTTAAATGATAGCTTGAAATGATGTTGGGGGAATGCTCATCTTGGCGTGGTATGAGAGGCAGGATGGTGGTGATATTATTAGAGGAGAAGGTATAAGTGCGTCCAACGATTAAAGTAGGGTATCTTTACTTTATACACGAATCTACCTAACAGATTACAGATCTCCATATGTTGGATATTTTTCGTGTCCCGCAAGTGTCACAAATACGGACATAGTTGATTTTCAAGAAAAATTAAGATAAGGTGTTGTGTTATGGCAGTTGGAATGTGTTATATTTACCCATTAGGAGTATTGTCGATTTAATTTCAGAGTTGACGTCTAGGTTTTGAGTGAACCGTGCAACTTGTCGTGAATTTCCCGATGGAATTTAATGGTAGTCGATCCTACTAGGAGTGTGTTATCTTTTAGCATAAGTTTGACCATTACTAATAACCCAATTATTTATGAACATTTTAGATCACAAAACATCGTTCAAACACAAGTATGAGTTGCAATTCGATGATTGTTCTTTTCGTCCTTTTCAATCGATTTTGTAATTTCAAGTATTGGCCATGACACTAAGCTAAATGTCGAGTCCTAATCTTAGCTAGAACCAATCTACCACTTCACAAGATATACACACTCACAAGATCTACACTATCGGATCTACAAAATATCCGTATCACAAAACACACAAGATAAATACAATAGAGGTTTGGTACTTACAAGAAAAGATGAGAGATCACAAATTAACACTTCGTTTCTTGACGAATACGAGTGTTCTTCTCTTGCACTTGAATGAGAGGGAAGAGATGAGAAGAAGAGATTAGATCACTTGAAACAAGATCTAAGTATGTTAGTGATCAAGAGTTTTAGTGAAAGAAAGAAGGTTTAGAGAGAGAAAGAAAAGATTGAAAAATTTTGTGCAAAGAGGAATCATTTTCTGTTGGGAATGGAGCAGTATTTATAGGTAGGGAATCCTAACGGTCATCTGGTGGCGGTCCCGGCGGTCCCTTATATATAAGGGGGCCGCCAGGCCTATAAGAGGGGCGCCACTAGACTCCGCTCTCTTTTTTGTCTTTTTGTGGTGAATGTTGTATCTGTTATAGAACCTTCCATTTTGGGAGGAAAATTTAAATTTCAAATTTTTAAGTTTTTAATAAAACTTTTCTTTTAATTTAGAAAATATTTTGTAAATGTATTTTTTAGAAAATACTTTTGTAGAATTAAAAGTGAGGATTAAGAGAAAAATATTTTCTTGATCACTAATCATGCTTAATTATTTTGTTTGTTCATACCTTAAGTGATCACTAATCTTAGAAATAGAATTTTACATTTGATAATTTGTAAACGTTTATTTTTATTGTAAACGTTTTTACATTTTGTTATTATCAAAACGTTGAGAGGTCAAAAAATATAAATAACGTTTTTAGACATTATTTGTATTAACAATCTCCCTCTTTTTGATGATGACAAAATATAAACTCATTTTAAATAAAATTAAAGATGTCAAAATTATTAAATAAGTTATGTTCCCATTTTCATTCTCCTTTTTTGTAGAAATTCAAAAAGGAGAATGATGTCGAGTTGTAGAAAGGTAGAAGGAAATCAACGATATCAAGATCCCCTTGATGTATGCTCCCTCTTGTTCTTAGGGCAACAACGGATCGATCTTAGAAAATGTTTGCCCTACAAAAAATAAGTTAGATAGTTAAAAGTGCAAGACATATAGCTTTCGAGTTAACAATAATATTAATTTCAAAAAGAAGAGTTTTATTTCAACCAACAAGAAACTCAATACATTAGCACATCCAAATTAATACATCTCATACAGATTAAAACTAGAACTAATTACAAGATAAAAGAGGAACAATACTACCTCAAGTCTTTAAGTTTATAAACATAGTTTGGTTTTTGAAAATCAATGAACCCCGGAGGTTGAGCAACATAAACCTCTTCATTTATAAAACCGTTTAGAAAAGCACTTTTTACATCCATTTGATATAATTTAAAATCATTTGCACAAGCAATAGCAAGAAGTATTCTAATCGACTCTAACCTAGCTACCGGAGCATATGTTTCATCATAATCTATACCTTCTTGTTGATTATATCCTTGTGCCACTAATCTAGCCTTATTTCTAGATACTATACCGTTTTCATCTAATTTATTTCTAAAGACCCATTTTGTTCCTATGACCGATTGACTTATGGGTAAAGGGACTAATTCTCAAACATCATTAGCTACAAATTGATTTAGTTCTTCTTGCATAGCTACAACCCAACTTTCATCTTTTAATGCCTCTTTGACATCTTTGGGTTCTATTGTAGATATAAAACAAAAGAAATTACTATGATTTTGGGCTTGAGACCTTAAGGTTCTTTGATTAAGATTTCCTATGACTTGATCTAGTGGATGATTCTTGGACTCCTTAATGTTAACGATTTCGTCAACTTCTATCGACTCATCTTCTTCATTATTATTATTTACTACTTTGGTATTCTTTTTAATGGCTTCTTCTTCACCAACATCATCATCAACCAATGGTGATAATTTGGTAGGAGGAGGACTTTCATCGAATGTCACGTTGAGTGATTCTTCGACTTTCATTGTATGTTTATTTAATACTACATAAGCTTTACTATTTTGAGAATACCCTAGAAAAACACCTTCGTATGACTTTGGGTCAAACTTGGTTAGATAGTCTTTAGTATTCAAAATGAAGCACTTGCTTCCAAATACTTTAAAATATTCTAAAGAAGGTTTCCTACCTCTAAATATTTCATAAGGGGTTTTTCCTAGTATTGGTCGAATTAATATTCTATTTAGTATATAAGTTGACGTATCAACGGCATTACACCAAAACTTTTGTGGAATGGATTGTTCATTAAGCATAGTCCTAGACATCTCTTGTAAGGTCCTATTCTTTCTTTCTACTACCCCATTTGATTGTGGAGTACGTGGAGCCGAGAAGTTATGAGTAATGCCTTGTGCATCACAATAAGCTCCGAATTGTACTTCATTATCAAATTCCCGACCATGATCCGTTCTAATAGCTATTATAGAACTACCTAGTTGGTTTTGAATTTTCCTACTTAATATTTCAAATTTCTCAAAAGCTTCATTTTTAGTCTTTAGAAATCTAGTCCATGTATACCTAGAATAATCATCTACTACAACTAATGTGTATAGATTACCTCCATAGCTTTTAATTGCCGATGGACCAAATAAGTCCATATGTAATAATTCTAAACATCTTTTAGTGGAAACCATATTTTTAGCTTTATGACTTGCATGAGCTTGCTTCCCAATTTTACAAGCATCACAAAAGTGTTTATCATATTTTATCTTAGGTAAGTTTCTAACTAATTCCTTAGATGACAATGATTGAATTAAACGCATATTTGCATGACCAAGTCTTCTATGCCATAAGGTAGAGTTATCTACTACCGTGGCGAGACATAATTTGTCTTGAGACTTATTTCCTAGTTTCATTACATATAAACCATTTTTCCTAATCCCATTTCCTATGATTTTACCATCTTTAATTATTTCACTACCTTCTTTCGTGAATAAGACTTGACACTTATTGTCACAAATTTAACCAACACTAAGTAAGTTAAATGCTAATTTATCTATGTGTTCTACATTAGATATAGTAATAGAGTCATTAGAGATCGTACCTTTGCCTATGATCTTTCCTTTTAAGTTACTTCCAAAAACAACGTTACCACCATCGTATAAATTAATACTAAAATTGTAAAAGAGTTGGAGATTATCAGGAGAAGAAAGACGTTCTAACCTAGTTACTTCATTACTACTGTTATGAAAACGTTTTCCTGTGCAATGTTAAATTATGGTTTCATTAATGGTTTCTAAGGTCGATAAACTTGAATATGTATATTTAGTCTATCCTATACTTCCTGCAATTCTGACTCAGTCCAAATCGTATAGAAGGTAGGATATCTGATTAGCAAGTTTTACTCACGCGAAATGAAATCATATAAAATATATAAGCCTCGAAGAGTAATTAGAAGATTACAAGTTACCTGATAAAAATTTCACTCTCAAATATATATTAATTAATACTAAAATATGTATGTTTACCGGGTAAGATTATGATCGCACCCACGGGTCGTATCATCCCCAATGACTAGTGAATTTTAAACCACGTTCAGGTTTACTTACTTTTTTCTGCTTCTACCTTTATTTTTGGTCCTGATTTGAATGGGAACAAAGATATTTTAGGACTAAGCTATTACTACGAATTAAAAAGCACCAAATAATGACAATTGAAGCAAGTAAACAAATTTTAAATCCCTAAATGTTAACTAAATTTCACTAATAAAGAAAATTGCGAAAATTCTTTAAAATAATAAGCCCTAATTGTTACTTTTTTATAAAATTTTAATTAAGCTAATTAAAACTTAACCCTAATTATTAATTAAAACTTAATAAACTAATTAAAAACTTAACTAATGGACTAATGGAGCAAAAACCTAAGAAACTAACGGGGAAACTAATAAACTAACGAAGGGACTAACTGAAAAGCCTAGTTCTGAAAAGTTGTCCTATCTACCCTGAGATCTACCCCGATACTAGAATGTATCAGTCCAATAAGCATTCGAAATTTTAAGAGCTTGTAGATAATGAAAGAAACTCAAGAAAGCAAAGTGTAAGGAAGGAGGGAGAACAACGTTAGCAAAAGAACTATGTCTGTAACTCAAGATAAGCTCTAAAGAGCTTATTAAGATAAGCTGTCTACAGAAAGATGGTGGTTTGGGCTATGTTTTTACTGTAAAACAACGATTTATGAGCCTCAAATTAGCTTAATGTGAAAAGGTAAAGTGTTCTAGGAAGCTTATGATCGTGCTTAATCTAAAAATGCCAAAGAAGTTTACATTGAAGTGATTTTAATTACTGAAATTTAGCATGAAACTAAGCAAACTCAGAAAAATGAGGAGATAGCACTATATCAAATGAGCTTAAAAGGTAACTAGATCTAATCTTTAAGGGGTTAAAACTACTTATAATCTATCTAATTAAGCTAGAAAATACTAGACCCATAAGTCCTAATTACAAATTTAAATCCTAATGTTTATAAGTACTTTTGAGGCTTTAATATTGTTTTGACAGCAAAAAATAAGCTAAGAAAAATTAAAATTAAGACGTTGTTCTATTTTGAGCTATGCAACTAGACTTTAAATGCTAAAATGATAGCTATTAATCCTACAATCACTCGACTAAAGAGTTCAACCAAATGTAGCAGTACGTTGTTAGTTATAGTACTGGTAGTGTAATATCTGCAGTACTATCGTGCTGAAGGTTCTGCTGATACATTTGACTTTTAGATGAGAATCTAAACTATGGAAATAAGCTAAGAAGTAGAATATAGAGCTAAAACTAGAAATTTAAGATAAGCTATAACTAAACTTAATCCTACTTGAAATTCCCTAGCTAAAAACATTTAGGGCTGAGCTAGTACGTAACTTATGATTTAGTACTGTAGTGAAAAGGTGCAGCCTAGTACTACTTATGTTAGTATGCTAGTGTAAAAATTTGAGAGTGCACTAAACCAACCACCCCTTTAGATAGCGCTCAGTTTGTGAAAAACTATTTAAGAGAAAATCTAATGAATAAGTTTACTAAATACAGATAAAAACTAGCTCGTTAATACAAACTTGCATTCATGATTAAACAACTGAATAGTAAAATTCTATGTTTTTAACTAATTAAGCTAATATTTTTGGTTTTCTGAGTTTTATGACAGAAATTATGTAAAACTAATGATCTATAACTATTAAGCAAAAAAGATAGAACATATAACTAATAAGTACTAGAAGAGATGTTTAAACACTAACAAGCAAGAAATTGAAGCAAATTAAGCAAGATCTAACATAGCACAGCTTAATATCAATCTATTTAAAACTAGATTTAAAGGTAAAATGAAAGAGGAAACACTTACAAACTCCTCTAGCTAACAAGATGGCCAATAAGGCAGCTACAAGCTCCCTAGCTTATTAGATAAGCTAGAGTAAAGTCCTTGGATCTCTTCCAAGTTAAGATCCCCTTCCAAAAGCTCTAATCCAATTAGATCCATGTAAGATTTAACTGATTTATGGTTTAAGTAAGATTATAATGAATTTCAATTAGCTCATTTCAGCTTATAGACTGAAAGTGCTTAATATGAGCTTAATAGACATTAATGAGACTAATATGGCTTTATTAAGAGAGCTTATGACTTTAAATGAGCGCTTATAACATGAGATTTAAACACTAAAAGACTGAATTTCATTAGTTAAAGAAGTGTTTTCATTTTACTTGAAAAAGGAAAATTAAATTAAGGGAGAACATACGAATTTAAAACTTTGACTAACATTACTAAAAACTAAAAAATTATATGACTTCCCCCTGGTGTCGTGAGAAAGCCTCTATTTATAGCACTTGTGGAAAGCTGCTGAGATCACTTTGCCCTGCCCTCCAATCTTTCAATCCTGGCCAATCATTTCTTCAATCATTTGAGCTTTATTTGTGGCCCGTTTGTTCAGCTGTGGTCCTCTGAGGATTGCCCAGCGTGTCATTCCTTTGATGTGAGTTTGTCTCTTTTGTGTGTGTTTTGTAACAAAAACCACACTTTCCATTGTGCTTCCTCAAAATCCACGTGAGCTTCTTTGATGGGGGATTGGCTCTATGGGAGGTTTGGTGATGTATTCTCTTGCAATGTCAGTCCTTGTACAACCCGAATTGTCCTTTGTACCCTCTTAATTTTAAATACCTCTTGTTTTGAGCATGGGCACATTTGGGAGCGACTGATTGACATTGGAATGGGATTTACCCGCTTTGTTTAGATAATCTATGAAATTGGGTAAGACTCGTTTTAAATTTGGCTTTTGTAAACACAAATGTCCTTGTCTTTTGGTTTCTACTCTTTATTTCTAGTTATAGAACAGTTTGGGAATTAGCACTTTTGGCCCTTGTGTTTTATAATAAGAGGAAATGGGCTTTGTTGACATTTATTGACCAATGTTTGAACTGGATTTGACTGAGGCTTGACTTTTCTGGCTTCGGCTTTGGATCTTTGGCTTCTTTTTGTACTCTTCTGATTCTCGTTGTCCGTGTTTGATGCTTTTGACTGTTTTCTATGTGAATATTGGATCTCTATCCATACTTTGCACACAGCAAAACATAAATACAAGCATATTTGGGCGTATTTTTGTGCTGTTTGTGGTTTAATTGGGTTATTTTAAGTATAAATGGATATGTGTATTTTACACTTATTCAAAATTCCCCAAACATAAATCGATGCGTGTCCATCAATGCAATATCACATGCCTTATAACAATACCTCAAGAAAATCCCAAAAACTAAATCTTTGGTAAGTAGCCAAGGAGTTTGTTTGAGAGAGATAAGAGATCACAAGTTGTATAAAACACCCGACTTCCTATTTTTTTATGGTTTTTTCTTTTTATGATTTTTCTAGATAATAAAACTACCTGAAATACAGATTTATTTGTGCTTGACTAGATAAATGTATTGTTGATCATATAACTCATTGGTAACTTTTAGGATCATAGAATAAAATGCACAATTAAGTGTCTGGAAGGAGATATCTTCATCATCCCGATTTTCACTTTCTCCCATTGCTAGCTTAAAAATAAGTTCACCCTCCCTTTCTTCACAAAAGGCTAACTTACGAACTATGATTGTCTAGACTTCTTATAATTAAACACTTGTGAATTTCTTTTCCCGACTATAAATCATATATTAAGGATGTGAGTGTGTTCAAATGATTTTAAACGTTAAATCCGAAATATTAGATACGTTGAAATTCCGACCAGCTTTTACACATGGGCTTTGGGCTAATATGTTAATCAATTAGAAGAATTCACACTCAAAGCCATTAACAAAACCTACTTTAGCTAAGACATCGTTGTTCACTTTTTCCTGAACTGACTTCTTCTCTAGCGATCCACCGTCATTCGGGTACAGTGGCTAAGGCCTTTGACACCCATCCCGGAGAATACTAACGAAAAAGACATAAAACTTCGATGAAGTAAGTTTGATAGGACTTTTGCAAACTTTAGATCAAAGAATACTTGTTTTAGAAATGAAACTTTAACTAAGGTTTATTTTGCAACAGTTATTTATTCACTTATTATACATTTTCGTTAGGCTAGGAATTGGTAGTTGACTTTTTTTCAACGACAATCGGCCTCTCGCCTCCGACAAAGCTCGCGGTACTTATTATGATATGAACCCTAAACTATAACATCCTCCATCTCCTTTCTTTCGATGTCACATCGGGACGCGAATACGACAATTGCCCATTTGTACTTTAATTGCGATGGAGTTTGTATATTAATTATTAACACTTAAGGATTATTAGCTTGCATCCCTTTTGTATTTACGCACAACTACATTTTATTATTTTTATTATTTATTATTATTATTTTATATTTTTTATTTTTTATATTTTTTTTATCTTTTTTAAATAGTTAAATTTTTGTATTTTGAAAACCAAAAGTATAAACTCGAACTAAATTCTTATTTACCAACGATGTTTGATCATCCATTGAGAAAGCTTTTTCTCTGAATATGCGCGCGCTATTAGACCTTTTAAGAGTAAAACTCATAATTTGCCAAAAAATTAAATTGAACACGTATAATTAATATTTTAAGAGCTTCGGGGAGAACAACAAATACAAGATATTCTTATAAGCTTTACAGTGTTCCAAATAAAATTTGTTTAGCGCATCCTAATTGCGTAAACAAACACTATCTTATTTTATTCTAGTCACAAAAGATATTTGCAAATACTTAGGCCTATTAAAATTCCAACTCGGATACGTTAATAAATCTACTTGAGATTTAGCATAAGCCTTCATTTACTAATGATTCATAGCTCTAGCATGTGTTTAAAGTCTAAATGAGACTTGCCACAAACTATCATCATTAATTGTTAAGGAAGAAAGCTAGAACTCTACACGTACGATCGGGTCAAAAATTACTTCTTATTCTTACCAACGGAAAACCTACATTTTTGTCTTATCACTTTTTTTTATATTTTAAACATTTTTAACTAAATAACAAGACTGAAAAATTTAAAATTTTTGCTATTTTTGTGGGAACAACGGGTACGTGAGAACAAAACAATAAGCAAGCAACATTAAATCGATAGATTCCCTTCCCCAAACTAAAACGAAACATTGTCCTCAATGTTTAAAGTTGGGTCTCTACGTAAATCTAAGCCGTTTATGAAGTATGCAAAGATAAACGTGAATCGATAAGATGAAAGGATATCGGATTTCCCCAAACTAATTTCACACAAAGGATGAGAAATCTCGGGTAGATACGGGAAACAACACCGGACACGAGAGGCTTCATTGAATTTGTTGGGAGAATCCTGCAAAAAATCATAAACAACAAGCAACAAATACATCGAGAAATCGGAAGGGAGAAACAAAACTTCTTCAACACAAAACACATTAGATAAGAAAATAGAAAGAAAATAGAGATGATAAGCATGGGGTGAACTCCCACGAAGCGGCTTGTTTTTTAGTCACCGAGTCGCAAGCTCGACTCGATCCCTGAATTTAGTTGTCCTTAGGGAAAGTCTGGGGTCCGGGCATAACCAATGGTGGTGATCCCCTCCATCGTAGTGTTAAGACGGTGGCAGTTGACTTTGAAATTAGAACCCATCGGCATGGGTACACTTGGCAGTGCCATAAGGATAAACTTCGGTGATGTGAAAGGTACGGACCTTCCGGACTTGAGCTTTCGAAGAAAATCTTTAATCGGAGTTGAAAAGAAGACTTGATCACCAACATGAAGATTCGTTCTTTATATTGGAATGTGTAGCTTCTTTGTCTTCATCTTGTAAATTAACGAATTCTCGTAAGCTGATCGCGCAAGCTCGCTAAGTTCATTGAGATCGAAGCTTTCGATGGATCGCCGCGGTCTTTAATCGAAGTTGGCATGCTTGTGAGCCCAATATGCTTTGTGTTCTAGCGCTCAACTGGTAAATGGACCACGCTTTTTCCAAAGACTAACTTGTATGGAGTATCCATCCAAAATAGGTGTCTTGGAACGCGGTTATAAATATAGCCCTCATAATGCATCTCTATAATTGTCTGACCATTGAGGCACGGTTTTCTCACGACGTCTTTCTAAATTCTTTTGAGAACTCGATTCGTTACTTCACTTGTACCACTCGTTTTGAGGATGGTAGGGAGTCGAATGACGATGGGTGAAACCCTTATTTAGTCATAACTTTATTAAATTTGTCGTTACAAAAAATGGGTCCTCCACGATCGCTTATTGATTGCTCTATGGAGCACCGGAATGGAGAAATGGGATTTTAAGAACTAACAACTACCCTAGCATTTGTTGGTGGGGAAGGCTTTCGCTTCAACCCACTTGGAAAGATAGTCGAAGGCTACTAGAAAATAATTTGTTACCCTAGATGACGGAAAAGGTCCCATAAAATCATTCCCACTTAAATCGATAGATCTCCAAACTTGGATTGCATTTTGAGGCATCTCTTCCTGTTGAGAGATTTTGCCTTGTACTTTGACAAGCATCACAAGATTTGACAAATTAGTAGGCATCTTATAAATGGAGGGCAAAGAACCGGCATCAAAATCTTCCTTGGCGGTTAAAGTTAGCCTCCGTAGTGTCCCCGGTGGGTCCACTGTGACAAAGCTTCGGAATTTAGAGAGCTTCTGTGCCATCTACACACCTTCGGATTATTTGTCCGCACACAGTCTTGAAAAGAAATGGTCATCCCAAAAATAAGATTTATTTTTACATCTTTAAGGACTTGTTTTTCTCTTGAGTTGACATTCTTTTTATTGGAATTTCCCCGGTGGTAGTTAGCAAAAGTCGGCAAACCACGGGGTACTTTGGTCTTTGGGAAGTTACACACGCTTAAAAGTCTCTAAAGGAAAAGGTGGTAATATCTCTTTTTGGATCAAGTATTTCGTAAGGATTTTCAGCACGAGAGATGGTGATTGGATGCAATAGTTTTTGCTCCTTAGTATCGATAACCTTAAAATCAATCTCTTGAAGAAGTAAGACCCATCGAACGCAATCTTGCTTTGGCGTCTTTCTTGTTGAAAAAGGTATTTCAAAGCGAGTGGTCGTGTAAAAATACAACACTCTTGTTATGATTAGAATATGATCGAAACATTCTCGAAAGCACTAAAAACAACTGCAAGCATCTCCTTCTCGGTTGTTGTGTAATTCTGTTTCTGCTTAGTCATCGTCTGCTAGGTAATGAATTGGTCGGAATGCTTCTTAATCCTTTGTCCTAGAACCGCACTATTGCATCTTCACTGCATCGCCACATGATTTCAAAAGGTTGCGTTCCAATTTGGAGCAATGGAATTCGGAGCTTCGGTCAATTTCTTTTTCAATGTTTGCAAGGCTAGAATGCTTCTCTTCGAAAAAGGAAAGGACGTGTTCTTTGTCTAGAGATGGGTCATGGGTTCGAGTGATGTTTGGAAATTTCTTTGATAAATCTTCGATAGAATCCAGCTTGCCCGAGAATACTTCGAATTCGCTTTCTGACGGTGTGGATGAGGAAGCTTTGAAATTACATCAACTTTGCCTTATCGACTCTTTCTAAATTCCTTTTCTAGAGATCTTTTGTCCTAAAACAATGCCTTCTTTAACCATGAAAAATGGCTTCTTTTCCAATTTAGGTGCTATTTGGTTGTCTTCACCACCTTTTAAGCATTTTTATTAAAATTGGCAAGGCACGAGGAAAAAAATCTCCATAACTGAAAAATCGTCCATAAAAAAACCTATCGTTTTTTATATATATATCGTGAAAAATAGGCCATCATACACGTTGGAAAGTTCCGGGTGCATTGCACAAGAAACCGAATGGCATACGTCGTTGCGGAAGATCGTATGGGCACGTTGAAGTAGTTTTCTCTTGATCCTCTTTGGATCAATTGGGATTTGAAAAATACCCTGAAAATCCATTAAGAAACAATAAAAACTCGTTGCCGGCTCAATCGCTCTAACATTTGTCTATGATGGTAACGAAAATGTCTTTACATGTTGTCTTAGTTTAACTTTCGATAATCGATCAAACTCTCCATCCTAACTTATCTTGTAGGAACCTGCTCATTTTTTCATAGTGACAACGGTATACCACTTTTTTAGGAAACACAATATGGACGGAATAACCACATGGGGACTATCCGATATTGGATAAATCATGACTTGCGTCAAGAAGTTTTTTTCTACTTCTTTCTTGATGACGTCGGTGGATTTTAGGGTTAACCCTTTTGATGTTGGACTGAAGGTTGGTATCATCTTCTAAAAGGATTTTTGTGTGCAGCAAAATGCTGGATCTTATGCTCGGATATCAAAAAAGTTTCATGCAATTGCTTGTCTTTCTGGTTTTTGGATCGTTCAATGGTGAGGTATTTTCTTCTTTGTTCAAATCTTTTGAAATTTTAACTGGAAGCTTGTTTTTCCTTTAAGAAACGCATACTCAGAGAAGCTGGTGGTAATCTTTAGCTTCGACCTTCGGGAATTTCATCACTTTTTGGTGTAAGTGAATGTTCTTTTGATTCAACAACCATTTAAGATCCTTTTGAATTTCGGGGTTGTAATCTCCTTGTCTGGTGAAGGTAATGGCATCATGTTGAGAGAAGGTGCATTAAAGGAATGAGAATGTCACCCTCGGGATCGTAGTATGTAGCATTGAAAATGGTGAAATGGTTCATGGTGATTGCTATGAAAGCATAGTTCTTCAAAGAGTAAAAAATCACTTTCATCAAAAGGAGTAGAAGTGTTGGGAGATGAAGTAGAAACAATCGGATCAAGTGCGGATAAGGATTGTTGTAAGCTTCAATGGAATCAGAAATCCAAGTACTTCTTGTGAGTACTCTTCTACGAGTGGCACGACTGAATAGATCAACCTTCTTTCAATGATTCGAGATTGTTGTATGAAATGGAAGGTGGCATCCCCACATGTAAGGGTTAACGATTGATCATCATTCCTAGAGTAATCTCTCTTATTATAATCATCGATTGAAGAATGAGCCGTCTAAGAAAGGGTCACCCAAGTATTAAAGGTACTCGAGGAATCGGGCTAATAGAAATATCAGAACAACCAAGTCAGCGGGAAAGTAAAACTTCCCTTACTTTGACAAAATAACAATTTCTGCTACACCTCGGTTGGTTTAGAAACTTGTACGATTTTCTTTTTTTGGCTAATTGTCTAATACCATTTTGTTGTTTCTCGGTTAAGGGTCTGAGAGTTGAGCTTTTCCAAAAGGATAAAGGCATGAGGAATGTACTAGCACCTAAATCGGCAGGGCTAAGTAACTATCGAACTCTGAAAAATCACAAGGAATGAGAAATCCGACCGGAGATGTCACCACGTAGCTTTTCTGGAAGCTTTTAAGGACAACCGCACTACAATTTTCTTTCAACGGGTGTTTTGGTTAATTCGATCAATCTTGTCTTTGATTAATAAGCATCTTTTTGAACATTTTTTTGAGCACCGAAAACTTTGGCATTATGAATGAGAGCATCTGCGAAACTGTAGCTCAAAGTGAAGATTACGGAGATTTTCATAAACTTTGAAGCTAGGATATCATCTTTTTCATGAATCTTATGTTTGTTGAGTCATTGATGGTGTAAGGCAAATTAGTTTCTGGCTTGTTGGCAACGAAAGATGGTTCTCTCATTGGTTCTTTGTCTTGTGGTATGTCATGGATATCAATTGGAGAGGTTGGATGTCTTCGGTGCTCGGTAGCTTCCGTATCCTTTGTTACCTATTTCCTTGTTTCCACAATCGGCGGTGGTATCGGAGGTCCTGTATGAAAAACACACATGCGAGTTGTAATTGCCCTTTGGCTGTTATTTCTTGGGTTTGGAATGGTGTTGCCTTGGTAATGACTGAGATAACTTGAGAGAGATGGTTGGGATTTCCTAGTAATTCAAACTTGGTGCAAGGCTTGTTAACAAACCTTGTAACATTTGCATTTGATTTTGCAATCCTTGATTTGATTTTGCACTTAGATCAAAAAAGAAAAAAAATTATAGCATGTTTGCTTTGACATAGCTTTCAAAATCGTTTTCAAACATCTGTTTGTTTGAGGTGTGGAAGTAAAACATTGATTGGTTGTTTTCCTTTTTTTGTTTTTCTTTTTTAATCCATCTTGGGTGTATGGTGTGGGAGCTTGAGAACTTGATAGTATGGTTGTGTTTTGACGGTTTTGATTAAATTTGTTCCAGATTTTGGTTGAATTAGAATTGGTCCTTGATAACGTTTTGGTTGGTTTGGACATTGCGGTTGATTGAAACCCCCCAGGCGCGAGGTTTCATTGCTTGCCAAATTGGAGGTGGTTTCTTGAGAAAATTTCCTACGGCTGCGTTTTGTTGAAATTGTTGGGATGTTGTCATGGAAAAGGGAAAATCGTTTCACACCTTGAGTTAAGGACACTGATTAAAATGGTGGTTCGATCCACTAGTGACACTTACTTCTCTCAACTGCTTTGACAGGTGCAGGAGTAGTAAGACACTAAAGCTTTCATTTGAATCAATCATTTGGGTTCATCTTAATATGGAATCTTATACACTACCGCAGTGAAGCGGCTATTTGTTGCTATCGATAGAATTATTAGAGGTGAAGAGTTTAGAAAGAGGAGCCATTCCGTAACGTCACTCTAGTTGAATCATTAGCACGACTGTTGGTGGAGTAAACTGAACTTTTGACTGCTTTCAATCAATGCTAATCCTTTGTGAGAGGATTTTGTCAGAAATTACGACCTGCTGCAGAATCAAAGGCATCTGAATGTTGAATTCATAAAGAATTGTAAAAAGTATCGAGTTGGGTAGTCGAGAAGCCATGGTTGAGGACATTGACGAATACAACAAAAAAAAACAACAAAACAAAGGAGTCCTTTTCGAAAACGTTCCCATGCTTCGTTGAAGGTTGTCGTTTGGTTTGCAAAAAATTGGTGATTTTGTTTCGGAGGTAAGTTGTTTTCGATGGTGGGAAGAATTGGTTTATGAATTTTGAAACAAGGTCGTCCCATGTGAGAATTGATCTAGGAGGTTCCTTGTCTAACCAATCTCGGGCTTCACCGTCTAGAGAAAAAGGGAAAAGCAAAAGCTTTACCGAAGTGTTCGGAACTTCGGGATGTCTAAACGTTGAAGTGACCTTATTGTCTAAAAATCGAAGGTGACTAGTGGGGTCTGATCTACAGGTAAACTTATTACTTTGCACTAGATTGATTAAAGGTTGCTTGAGCTCGAAATTGTTAGCATTGATTGGTGGGATAACTATAGCATCTTCATACCCCTCGATGGGTGCTTGTAACATTTGGGCCATTGTTCGATTGTCGGCCATTGGAACAACGTTTTGTTCAACAATTGGTTCAACCGGAAGATTTTGTTGTTGTCGACGTCTTCGAGATTGCGAACGAGTGCGCATAAAAAGAAAAACTAACAATTAAAAAGCAAAACTAAATTTTTTATTTTTTATTTTTTATTTTTTTGAATTTTAACGGTTACACGAAAGAGACTTAAACCAAATAATCAACTACTTCACGGTAGCTCTTGAAAATTTCTTTTCAAGGTGAGCCGTTAATTTACCCTTTTCTCCCTTTTCCTCTTAATTCCTGTGTTTCTGTCCCCTTGAGTTATTTCTGGGTATAGACACAAAATGGGAAGTGTTCAAAAATCTTTGATTACGACGTTGGGAAACAATTGCAAGTTCACCGGAAATTGAAATGATAAGTATCCTCAATAAGAAGATATTATTTGTTGGTGTTCGATGTACCAACTTTGTTTTTTTTATTTCTTTTTTTTTAAGAGGACCATATTTTTATATGTTTTGATTTTTCTATTTTTATTTTTTTATTTTTTAACTTATACTCAAAAGAGAAGGAAAATATATTTTTTTTCTTTTTATTATTTTATGGATTTTTTGTTGTTTGTTGGATTTTTGATATTTTAATAGAATCAAGAATCGAAACTTCTAAGGTCGAAGGATCTCGTTCAACCTCAAAGTCACACAAACTGTAAAAACGTAGGAATCGTAAAAGACACTAGTCCACGCAGCCGGCGCCACAAAAAACTGATTCACGCAAGTTTTACACACGAAAAATATATATAAAATATAACCTCCAAGGAGTAATTAGAAAATACAGGTTACATTGATAAATTCACTCTCAAAAATATATATAATATAATATAAAATACGTATGTTTAACCGGGTAAGTATGATCACCCGGGTCGTTATCCATACAATGACTAGTGAATTGAAACCAGTTCAGGTTCGGATCGGATTTGCTAATGAGAACAAGGATATTTCGGATAAGCATATTACTATGAAATTAGAAGCAACAAATAATAACAATTAAGCAAGTAAACTAATTTTAAATCCTAAAAAATGTTAAACAAAATTTCACTAAATAAGAAAATTGCCGAAAATTCTTAAAATAAAAGCCGCCTATTTTTTCCTTTTTATAAATGTTTAATTTAAACTAATTAAAACTTTAACGACCTAGTTATTAATTGAAACTTATTAAAACTAATTATAAAATCTTAAATCTTTAAAAAAATAAAAAAAAAAATGGGGGGGGGTGGGGGACCTTTTTAATGGAGCAAAAACCTAAGGAACTAACGGGGAAACTAATAAACTAACGGAGGGACTAACTGAAAAGCAACTAAGATCGAAAAGTTATTTCATCCAGACTCATTGCAACCTGGCAAAGATGTGTGATTTGTGAGAAAATTGGCTAAACGTTTTCTTTGTTTAAGGAGTCTAACATGAAGAATTCTTCAAGCAAGGTGGATGCGAACCAAATGGGTAATGCTCCTCTTGATGCACCATAGACTTTCCATACGTAGATTAAGAATAGATGTTTGAAACAATTGCTGCGAAGTTACGATGTTGACTTAAAGTAGCACAAATGTTAACGAAGAGGTGATTTAACGTTCAAAATATTCATGAAATCGGATTCTTTAAATCCCGTTACGATCAATATAAGATTATAAAAGTTTGATGCTATAAATCCAACAAATAAAAAACATTTTTAACCACGAGTGATCTAGATCTGAATATCATGGAAAAAATTAAAAAATTAAATAAGAGTGCATCATGAGGGACGTGGTGATCGAAAAGACTAAGTAAAAGATTGGCTCTATATATTGTTTTGTCCCTGTTTGTAATGTCATGTCACAACGATGCGAGTCTAGAGAAGATGTTAATGCGTTAAACACATTAAAAAGCATATCGGAGTTAAGTGATTTGTTAATCTCTTCGCTTTCATTGATACTAATTACTGATCCTCTTTAACTCTTTTCGTTCAACCAAGCGATGTGGGATGAAAACACAACTTCAAAAGATTTCCCTCCTCCCCTTCTTCATTTTTAAGACAAAACAACAAACCAATTTTACTCCAAAATATAAGAAGAGACTAGTTAATTCTATCTTTTTAATTTTTTATATTCACGTTAGATTGTTTTTGGTTCATTATAGTGCCATTACCATTAAGTCAAAGTGTCAAACATTTCCTAAGCAAGTGATTTAATGTATCGATTTACTACTTGCCCTTTATTTTAACTTTTTTTAGTAGCACTTCGGAATTTGTTACTTTAAGCCACATTATGGTCCCGTCTGTTGACATGTGGTCCAGTGGGTTGTATCTTTGCTAAACTTCTGAACGGAAAACCAATCTTAACTATAAAGATGCAATGAGGTTAATCAAGTAAACACGTGGCTTTTTTGATGCGGTAATGTCATGTTTTGCAGTTTACGTTTATATTTATCTTATATGTCGTGTCTCGTAGTTTATGTTTATACTTGTTTTATATCCCACATCGCCCTAGAAGACAAACATGTAAGCACTCATTCTCTTATAAAAGGAGGTGCAAGGATTTGGTGTATGATAATGTGTTTTGGATATTTTGATATGATATTGATAAATAAAAGCTTTTGCTTTTAAGAAATCTATTCTTGACGATTTTGCTAAGATTCTCTTAATAATCGGTATTCGTTTGAATCAACGATTGTTGGAGTTTATTCTTTTGAATCAACGATAGTTGAAAGATTGTTTCTGGTATTCGGGTGAATCAACATATCCAATTTGTGATATCTCGTTATTAGTCTACATCAGGTTGGTATCTTTTTTTTTTACTAAGTCAATTAGTGTGTTATTTTATTTTCAATATATCAGTTGGTATCAGAGCCAGGTTCGTGATTAAGATGCATTTAAGGAGAAACAGAGATATTAATGATATCTACAAACAAGAACTTGAGCAACGTATTATTGCAAGAATGGATGAGCGATTTGATCAGTTCGTTGATCAATTTGTTGATCGAATGAATGACATGATGAATCTAAGAAGACGTTAGGATCATAGCGGTCGGAGAAGTGAAGGCGAAGAGTCCGAAAATTCGTTCTTTGAGGATGACGGTTCATCTTTTGATAACCCTTTGTGGACAAAGAAAACCGAATCACAACCTCTTATTTGGGATATAGGAGATGAGGATGAG
This sequence comes from Tanacetum coccineum, assembly GCA_026074375.1. Classification (NCBI taxonomy): domain Eukaryota; kingdom Viridiplantae; phylum Streptophyta; class Magnoliopsida; order Asterales; family Asteraceae; genus Tanacetum; species Tanacetum coccineum. Next base: position 81,227 of record BQNB010003909.1, read on the forward strand.
AAGTATCCATTTGTTGACAATTTTCAAAATTTTATAGAGGAAGAAAATAATGTGTCATTTTCGGGTGTTTTGTCGTGTTTTGTAGTTTACGTTTATATTTATCTTATATGTCGTTTCTCGTAGTTTATGTTTATACTTGTTTTATATCTCACATCGCCTTAGAAGGCAAACATGTAAACACTCCTCTTATAAAAGGAGGTGCAAGGATTTGGTATAGGTAAGGGTTTACTATATTGAATTGCGATAATAAAGCTATGCTTTAAGCAATCTCTTCTTGTGCGATTTGCAGGATTCCTCTTAATAATCGGTATTCGTTTGAATGAACGATTGTTGGAGTTTGCCTGATTAATCGATATTCTATTTGAATCAACGATAGTTTGAAAGATTGTTTCTGTATTCCGGGTAAATCAACAGATCCAATTTGTGTTATCTCGTTATTAGTCCACATCAAGTTGGTATCTCATTTTTTTTACTACGTCAATTCGTGTGTTATTTTATTTTCACTACATCATTTTTTAATCACGTGTTTACTTGCATTTGCTGTCTCCTTTGCTGAACTTCTGAACGGAAAACCAATCTTAACCGCTAAGGATGAGTTAGCAATGTGAATACATTTATTTTTTATTCATGGTTTTTACGGGCATTTGTTGTCTCATTGTTCTAACTCATTCTTATTTTGAAATCACAAGTAATTAAAAATCTATAAACAAACCAATTCTTATTGTGAAAGTAAGCTTTTTAAAAGCCTCGACACTGAGGTTGGGTTTTCTTATCACGGTGTCTCGGAAAACATAGTTTCAAATTTTTAAGTGACTTATGTAGTTTAGCCAATTAATTTAGTGAAATTCACAAGACTTTAGTAAATGTATAATTGTTAAATATTATACTGAAATTTGGAAATAAATTTTAGTTTCATAAAAGTTTTGGTTCAGACTGTCGATGAATTAACTTTTGCAAATCCATCACCGTCTTGACCGAAGAGTCATAGGAAAATAAAACTTGCAATGAATGAGGTTGTGCATGTCATCTCTTTTTATACTAACCCTCTTTTCCTCTTTTTTGTTGAACCAAGCGATGTGGGATAAAAACATTTCCCTCCTCCTCTTCTTCATTTTAAGCCAAAACAACAAACCAATTTTTACTCCAATTTTAAAAGTAGTTATTGATTCCATCTTTTTATAATTACAGTGGCTTATAACCCCGTGATAAATCACGGGCGGCTTAAAAAAGTTTGAAATAAACATAGTTCAAACTATGTAAAAAATGTTAATTCTAAATTAGAAAGCGAAATTTGCATAACTACTTAATAAAGACTCAATTATAGACCCACAATTTGTTTTCACCCTCGGTATCCAATAAACTTTGTTTATGTGCAGTAAGAGTGTAAGCTTTTTTTTTAACGGCGACTTTATTAGAACCACTAGCAAGGAGCTAAAAAATTACAAAGGAATCAAAAAAGGGTGTTGAAGCCAACTAACCCAATTCAAAGTTCTATTACATCTAGCTACACACCATTAAAAAGAGCGTAAAACAATATTGTCGAAAATAGCATCCTTTCGGGGAATAGGAGACGCAAAAAGGAATTGGTTCCTGAAGTTCCAAAGGCTCCACCAAGAAACGTAAAACACGCCTTCCAACACCTCTTTCGTCTTAGAACCTAAACGGATAGATTTGAACCAAGAGAGCCAATCTTCGTACGACTCATAAGGATGAACATCCAAATTCCACCATCTATAAATTAACTTCTGAATATCTTTCGCCACAGAGCAACCGAAGAATAAATGGGACGAATCCTCGAGCACGTGATCACAAAGAGGACAAGCCAAAGACGGAAGCGAGACATTCCTACGAGACAAATTCGATCTAGTAGGTAAACGATCGAGATAAAGTTTCCAAGCAAAAACGTTTACCTTAATCGGAATACTTTTAATCCATCGAGTAGGAACTTCCATTTTAGGGAGAAAAGCCTCATCTAACATAGATCGAACATCCTTGACTTGAAAAACACCATCGCCATTTAAGTCCCAAAACCATCTGTCATCCATATTAGATAAAATAACCGTATCAAGTAATAACGAAAGCTGATCAAGTTGTTGTGACTCTACACCTCCTCGGACATGACGACGAAAAGAAGAGGAGATAGACGTATTCATCTTATCAGCAACCGATATGTCTTTATTCTCTTCAAGAGCAAACAAACGAGGAAAAGAAAGCTTGAGAAGATTATCGCCAATCCAAAGATCTTTCCAAAAGCTTGTACCTGTACCTTTTCCCACACGAATCTTACAATGAGAAATGAGATCGACACCTTTGACTTTAAGGGAGTTAACTTCTGTTATGATGGAGCTCCATGTCGAATTGAAAGCAGCAGAAAGAACATGACCATTCAAGCCATGTAAAGCTGATATAATTCGGGACCATAAGGAGTTATCATGAGAAAGGTAGCGCCATACCCACTTGAAAAGAAGAGCCCGATTGAGAGCGAAGAAACTAGAAACTCCCAACCCTCCGAATTTCTTAGAAGCAAGCACCTTAGACCATTTGACCCAAGCAATCTTTCTATCACCCTCTTGAAAGCCATTAAAAAAATTCCTACGCAGACTCTCCATATAATTAAGAACAGATTTGGGAACCTTGAAAATCGACATGTTGTAGATAGGAGTGGAGCCAAGAACCGATTTAAGAAGGGTAAGACGACCCCCGACAGATAAGGTATTAAGTTTCCACCTAGACAACCTCTTCTTCATCTTATTAATCGTCTCGTCCCAAGCCTTTTTAGAAGACATATTATCTCCTACTAAAATACCCAAGTATTTAAAAGGAGCTTTCATTATCAAACAACCAATAGACTTAGCAGCTTCAGCCACACAATTATCTGGGATACCGACACCAAGAAGATGACTCTTCTGAATATTTATTGACATACCAGAAAGTAAGGAGAAGCATCGAAGAATATTCATGATACCCTTTAAGTTAGAATGAGACCACTCACCAATAAATACCGCGTCGTCGGCGTAGAATAAATGAGACAACGTAGTAGAAGGGTCAATCTTGTATCCTTTGAAAATTCCATCGTAATCAAGTGGTAAAAAAAATTTTAATTTTTAAGGTGTTACAGCGTAACCATGAAATGGATTACGTCATAACTACAGTGGTTACGGCGTAAACTAAATTCATTAACGCCGTATACTGCTCAACGATTTACAAGGTTACCACTTAATAATGAGTCGGCTTCTCGATAATTGCCTCCTAGCATGTCCTGGGCATTCTGCAAAACAAAGTATGAAACATGCACACTAACCTAATGCAAAACATCTGAAATCATTTTAAATAAAGGACAGGACTGTCTCCCAACAAGAACTTATTTGTTTGTATTAATGAGTCTTTTAAGTTAGACCTAACGACCATTTTAAACGTCATCCCCACAGTCATTAATAACTATCCCTGAATTCATCTACCACTTCCTGTCATATTTGTACTCGATTATCTTAAACTAAAGGCAACCTTTGTAAAATCCTTTAATACTTTTTTAGCTTAGGATTTTCCTCTTTTCTTATCTCGTCGCTGACTTTTACATGGTCACACCACAGTTGTATTGTTTTACCGTTAGATTCCTAAATGCCTTTTCGGCTCATGGCATATGAAATATTATCTTATCATTACCGATTTTAAACCAAAGTGTTCCTTTACCCCGGTCTTCAACTAGTCCTATTTATTCTTTGAAAGGGTGCCCATGTGATCACAAAAACAAACCAAAGCATAAAATAGTTCTACAAGAGTTATGAAGTGCATAGGAAATACAAACCTAACTCACTTTCGTAGGAATTACGGTTGCATTTAGCATATGCAACAAGCCTTTTAAACCACTTGGTGGCCCAAGTGGACGAGTTTAGTCTCGTGAGGGTTTCTAGAGAACATACCCACAAAGTTCATCTAGATGTACAAGGTTTAAACATGTTAAAAACTTTAATTTTGAGGTTTTAAGAAGGAGGTTACGGCGTAACCTCATGTGGGTATAAAAAAATTAAGTTTTTAAAGTGTTACGGGGTAACCATGAAATGGATTACGTCGTAACTGAAATGGTTACGGCGTAAACTTTAGTTGTTACGCCGTAACTGCTGCAAATTTAGCAAAGGTACCACATGATTATGGGTCGAGCCATTATTGATAAATGCCTCCTAGCTGCTGGATCCCGCAAAACAAAGTTGAAAACATACAAACCAACTAATATGCAGAATGAAAGATAGTCATGGGGTGCCTCCCACAAAGCACTTGTTTTTGTTTGAGTCACGAGCTTGACTCCACCCTTATGTTCCAAGTAATAACGTGTTCCTTCCCTCACTTGAGATTAAGTGTGAGTGAGAGTAGCAATGGACACCATGATTTGCTACTAGGGAAGGGAATGATAAATTAGAACCATACTGCTGCTGAGATTTCATTTTCCTTGATGATTGGCTCACTTGGTGTAGTAATTTCCGAATGAAGGTCTCACAATCATATGTCTTTATAACAGGGTTATCATATTCCTTTTTGGAAACCTTTTTAATATTAGAAAATTCCTCCTTGAATTTGTTTAATTGCTTGTTAGTCATAGGATTTGTAGCCGATGCTACATAATCGTCGTCCGGTAGTGTGATGTGAAGCGTTTGAGGGGCCAAAGGTTGCATTACGCTATCATTTAGAGGAATATCATAACCCTATTCCTTTTCCCTTATAATTTTATCCTTATCATGGACTGGTCTTAGTGGTATATATGGTTGCACTACTGGTTCAAGGTTGGGTAAAGTGTGTATGGTAGGTGTTAGAAATTGCCTCAGCCTTTCTACATCCTTGCTTGTAATGTCCCAACCGACATCCATGTCCCCTTCATCTTCCTGAGCTTTCACATTATGAATTTCCTCAGGATTTCCAATCATGCGAACGGTTTCGCGAGTTCTGTAAGGGCTACCCATTTGTTCCTTTAAATGTCCTAGAAACAGCGTAAGTGATAAGTCATGAGGAACCGGCTCCATCATGTTTTCCTTACCCATTGTCGTTATTGCCTTGACTTTTTCTCCTATAGGTTCTTTGTTGTAGTTTTAAGTGCCCATATGTTCGATTCCGTATTTTCAAGGATCTTCCTCATCCTTATATCATCCGCGGTCTGTTTTTCAATTGTGTCTTCGCAAAATTTGATGATGGTTTCTACCAAGGATTCCATATATTTGCTATGCTTGATTGCCTCGTCCTCTTTTTTGAGAGGGTACTCTTTGGTTAGATGTTCCCCTTTGAAACTTTGGTGAATGTCATCAACGTTGTCCAGGACATCGTTGATTCTTTACCTAGTGGTTGTTTCATCATACCAGTCATGCGAATGGTCTGCCATGACTTGTATTGATTCTAGGGCTTGTGTTGGTGTCATCAGAGGAATGAACCCGTTAGAGTTGAGAATTTTGCGGGTGGAGATGTCTAATCCAGTGTAGAAGATATAAACCTTATGTTGACAGTTTAGATTGTGCAGCAGAAATTGGTAAAGAAGATCATTGTATCTTACCTAAGCATGATACAATGTCTCGTCCCTCTCTTGCTTGAAATTGTGGATTTCTTCTAATTTCTTGAAATAAATTCTTTTTTAAGGAGATCCAATGTAGTGATTGTCCCTGCTGGAAGCCTGTTTTTCCATCTCAAGGCTCGTCCCTTGAGTGTAATTGGAAATACCCTAAGCATAATTGCATCGTGAGTGACGCCAGGGAAGTGGAAGGGATCTAAAATCTCTAATACCGTACACTCATATTCGTAAGTGTCTTCATCATCGGTGCCTGCGAAAAGTTTGCGTCTTAATTCCCTCATAAAGTTTGCATTTATCTCAAATTCGACGTCATCGCCAATCTTGGGGTTCACTATGCGAGGTTTAATGTCATCTGGAATCAAAGCTATGAACTGCTCCATGGTGAGCGCGCTGATGTCTACATCATCTTCCATATCTAAAAACTTACAAGAAAAACTAGCAGAATATATTTACAAAAGGAAATGTATACATAAATTCCAATTATTACTAATTTTTAGCTCCCCGACAGCGACGCCAAAAACTTGATGCGTATTTTCTTTTAAATATATTTTTACTCAAGTTTTAATTTATAAAACTCGATCTACCTGACAACGCACTAACGGGCAGAGAACCCGATCGTAGGTAGTACAGAATGGTAAATCCGAGGTCGTCCCAAGAGCTAAGTTGCAATTAGTTTTAACTTGAAATGTCACATTTAAAAATAATTTTTTAATTTAAAATAACAATAAAAGTAAATACTGAAATTAAAAGAGTTGGAGATATCAGGAGAGAAAACGTGCTAGCCTAGTTACTTCATTACTACTGTTATGAATACGTTTTCCTGTGCAATGTTAAACTATGATTTCATTAGTGGTTTCTAAGGTCGATAGACTTGATTAGGTATATTTAGTCTATCCTATACTCCATGCGATTCCAAAATCAGTCCAAATCATATAGGAGGTAGGTTATCCAGGTTGTAGTGATTAATCCCAACTATTCCTAAAACTTATCTAAATAACCTATACAAATTATTAACCCCCTCTGAAAGAGTTCTTGTGTTTTTTTAATTATATTAAGTGACAAGGGCGGAGACCGATTAGTTCCTACACTAAGGACGAAGTGTAAAATCCTTCGTAGTACCCGATTGATCCCATATTGACTTGGTAATCTAATAATGGGTCAAACAAGATCTAAACCACCCGTAGGACTACCAAAACCCAGGGTTACACGATAGTCGAGGAATATCTAATGAAACCATAATCTAACTGGAAACAAACATCATAACAATAGTAACTACATAACTAGGCCAACACTTTAAGTGCTTAGCCGCTTATGGTAACGGAAACACAACAAGAAATAGAAGTAATCATAGATTAAAAGCTCCTAATTCTTACAGTATTCATATTTGAATGATTAAATACAAAAAGTAAGTAAAGTGTGATCTCCCTTGGACTCCAGGTGGAATTCTTCGATGGTTGGAAGCCTTTGTCGCCTCTCCAATTGGCTGTAGAGGAAGTGATGTCGGAATAGCTGAATGAGGCCTCTATTTATAGGTTTCGAACATGTTACGGCGTAACCAATAAAAGTGTTACGCCATAACCTTCATACACGGCATTCTATAATTAAGCACTTGTTACGACGTAACCAATTATGGTGTTATGCCGTAACCTTTAAATAGTTTTCATAGCTCGTGATCTTCTTTCTATATATGTGGATCTTTATGGTTATGGCATAACCATAAGGTGTGTTACGCCGTAACTCTATCTTTGGTAAGATTTCCTTCCATCTACATAGTTACAGCGTAACTAGATATGGTGTTACGTCGTAAAGTCGTCCTTGATCTTCGAACTTGCTTAATTTATGTTACGATGTAGCCATTTAGGGTGTTACATCGTAACAACTTCGAATAATTGTACTTTAAGTCCTTTTTCCCTTGTTTCATGTCATTTTCCTGCATGTCTCCTGAAAACTATAAAATGATAGAAAATATCTCATTTTTGAGTATTAGTGAAACATTTGCAGGTAATATAAGGGGTAATTTGACACTAAAAAGTATTGAATATTTGATGTTATCAATATTGCAAATATATATATTTATAAAGTCTAAAGATATTGACTTATGAGGAAAAATATTTACATAAAGTCTAAAGTACCACAAACATACCTCAAGATCCATTAAAGAGCCGAGATATGATGCTCTCGAGGATCATGCATATAAAGACAAAGCTATTGCACTGCATAAGAAATATTTGGGCGAGTAAATGTAAGATACTAAAGAGAACCCGTAAGACACTAATATAATGTCTATTCAGATACTGGATCACCATCATCGCCTAATTTAGACTCAGTATCAACATGAGTCCGACTAGGATTTCAAATAACCATATGTTCCCTCTCAAGAATCTCAACAGCATACTTGCGCTGAGATAAGAACATCCATGAAGAATCACATGTAATAGAAATACCCAGAAAATAATTAAGTGAACTGAGATCTATCATAGAAAACTCGTGATGCAATGAAGCAATAATCTACTGTAACAAGATCTCAAAGGAAGCAGTGTGAACAATATCATCAACATACAATAATAAGTAAGCGGTATTCATCCCTTGTTGGTAAATAAATAAAGATGAGTCACATCGACTATGATGACACCTAACACGAGTAATATAAGCTGCAAATCACTGAAACCAAGCTTGAGGGGCCTGCTTCAGCCCATAAAGAGACCTTTGCAATAAACAAACATAGTCATGATGTGCAGAATCTTGAAACCCTAGAGGCTGATGCATATAAACCGTCTTAGATAAATCACCATGTAAGAAGGCATTCTTGACATAAAGCTGGTGAACTGGCCAATGTCGAGAAGTATCTAAACTAAGAATGGTCTGAATAGTACCCGGTTTTACAACCAAACTAAATGTCTCATCAACATCAATACCCTCTAACTGTGTACTACCATTCGCTATAAGATGAGCCTTGTAGCGACAAAGAGTGCCATCTGCTAAGTACTTATGGCGAAACAACCACATACAACGTGTGACACCCTGTAAATTTCAGGCCAATATTTTAGCCGTTTCCGTTCAGGATTCTTAATTTTGTAAGATGCATGTAATTTTTACATTTAAGTGGGAAGTTATCCCGTGATTATCTGAGATTCATTACCGGAAGTGATCCAGGTTGAAAATTATCGTATTTTTTCGACAGTAGTCTCGTTTTTTTCGTTTTAAGTTAGCATTTAAAATTTTAGAAAATTTCGTGAAGTTATTATACATTTTTAGTTTTTGCGTAAACCGTAAACAATATTATAAGATATCTAGTGCATGAGAAAATATCTTGCATGCCTAGGATACCACCTTTGCATTTCAAGATTTGAATGATAAAATTAAACCCCCCCTCCTATTGGTTGTAATTTGTCTGCCACCCACAAACACCAACACCTTTCCAACTTTGTAGCAAACTTGTCTCCTTGATATTTTGGACCACCTAGGATCCTATTTTGGATTCATTTCAAAAGCTAGATACATCCTCATTTGCAAAGAAAACACACACATATCCTCTCTCTTTCTATCTTGTTCGAACGGCACCAAACACACACACACACATCCATAATTTTTAACTTTTGATCAAAACCATTTGAAGAAAGAAGAGTTTCGGTTGATTTTGTATAACCAGTTGGGTATTTAAACACAACGTTTGGGTTGTAGTTAGTTCTAATCACCTTCTAATCATCTATTTTTGTAAGTAATTCAATCATCTTAAATCTTGTACTTTTGTGTTCAACATAATGCATAAATGTAAGTTGTACAAACGAATTATAAAAGTTTAGATTTTTAAACTACATAAACCCTAAAAGGTTATATATATGGCTCGAAAATAATAAAAGGAACACAAGGAAATTATAGTTTTGTGATCATGGTTATTTTTATGTAATAAAAATTGTAACTTTATGCTTATTATATGTTCGGCTTATTTAATAAGCTCTTGGAGAGCTTATTGGGCTTATGTTAATATTCAGCCCAAAAAGGAAATAAAGAAAGAATGTTTGTTTGGCTTGTTTAAATTCGGCTTATATTTCATGGCTTATTTTCTAGCTTATTTTCAAAAGGACAAAGAGTTAAGCTTATTTAGCTTAACAAATAAGCCTAAATATGCTTAACGGGCTATTAAGCCGTGTCCCACAACCAAAAGCCCAAACCATGAGCTTAATCCATAAGCCAAATGGTTCAGCTTATTTGACTTTTGGATTATTGAGGCTTATTGGTAGCATAATCCGAGAACCAAAAACTTATTTATATCTTTTTAGCTATATCAGGCTTAACTCATGGGCCCTTAAGGCGTTTAGAGGAAGTTTGGCCCAACAAGAGGAGGTCGCAAACCATGGCTATAAGCTCAACTGTTATAGCCTATAGGGTTTTTGTATTGGCTTATTGGAGCTTATTTATAGCTTACTAATAAGTCGAGTGCTTATTCTTTCAACGGTTTACTTATCAGACTATATGGATAAGCTTAAACCTACTTATTTGGTTTAACGGGCCACGACCCAATATGAGACAACGCACCACGACTTTAAGTCCACGGTGTAACTTATTGGATAAGCTCGTGTATAGATTATTTGATATTATCTGAACTTGGATACTAATCGTTATTTATTATGGATTATTTTTACCGTTTAACGTATCATCTAATAGGCTAATGGGCCAAAAATGCCCAATATATCCGAAAGATATTTTTAACTTGATTATATAAGGGATTTGATAGTATAGTAGATTGTGAATTGCAAAATATATCTTTGAAAGTGATTTGGATTGAGTTTTGATAAAATCTATCACTTGGGAAAACCCGTGTAACACAAACAGGTCAGCCGAATTTGTCTATAAAACTTTTTAATTTTAGAAAAATATCTAGAAAAACGTTTATTATACAAAAATCTTGACTACAAAAAAGGGAATGGGAAAATGCCGAAATATTATAAATTTACATTGATGATTATTATTATGTAGTATTATATATTTAACATTTCGATGTACTTTATCGAGTCAAGCGTTACAACCACGATACGATCACCAACGTTTCATTTTAGAAAACATTTAACGAAAGTATTTTAGTAAAGACTTATGAATTATTCGTATTTCTCTATTATTTTGATTCTAAGTCGAAACCTATATTCCTTAGGTCGTGTTCGAGTACCGTCGTTCCATTCCATTTGATCTTTCTTCTAGCCTATTCACTACTTCAGTTCACCAACTCAAGGTGAGTTCATAGCCTCATTTTTACTCGTTTTAAATAAATGTTTTATAACTTGGGGTGAGAAACATTGCTTGTTTTCTTAAACCGGACACAAGTACTTTACGTGATATTTACCCTTGTTTACGTGTTGCCTAAGTAGCGTTAGACCACAATTTGCCTGTAATATCATGAACCGCTAATTACCTTTAACCGACTGGCTGGTTAAGTAAGCGCGAGTGAGTAAATAGATCTATTAGGACTGATAATCCCCATTCGGGTTTGGTAATTCTTACTAGTCCGGTACGACTGATGTACAGGCCAATGGATGTATTTCATGTCGAAACTAGTTTGGGTGATCTTTGGTCGGACACCTACCTGGGAAACTTTATATGGCAATGTACATGCCACCTTCCCATTAGCTTCGGTGTCATGAGCTTAGCGCAACATAAATACCTTTTTTGTGTGAAGTTGTATCTGTTATAACTGTCACATACGTTCTGAAATCTTGTGGTCCACTATAACTACGTTTGAATTAAACCTATGGATTCACCAACATTATGTTGACTTTTTAAGCATGTTTTTCTCAGGTGCTTAGCTTGAATTTTCAAGGTGTGCTATTAGAAGTCTATGTGCATTGTAACTTCGACCGATTTCAAGACTATTTTATTTCATACTCGTTGTCTTTTGCTAAAACCTAATATTGCTTCCGCTATGTTTTAATTACTTTGAAATGGTTTGTAAAACTTAATTACTTTTAATTTTACGCAACGAGTTATGATTTTCTAAAATGTACCCCTTTTAGAGGTCGTTATTTATGCTTTGTACTTGAGATATGTATGACGTCATGCCCCGGACACTTATTTCGACGGGACCTTATTCGGGGGTGTGACACAACGAACAATATTGGCGTTTGTGGGTAGAGGCACAAGAGTCCAAGTGTTATTTTCAATAAGCGCATTATATTCATCACACATAGCATTATGCCAATTTGGATCACTAAATGCATCAGTATAAAGACTAAAACGTTGAGTAGGACGATTAGTCCCGACACGAAAATGTGTGACCATAGGATGAACTAGAACCGGGTTTTGGTTAGGTTGTGGAGATAATGTAGTATTAGTGTTGATGGGGGATGGAGAACTAGTTGGAGAAGTATTTGGGGAACTAGGGGTGGGAGAACTAACTAGAGAACGAGTTAGAGAACTAGTCAGAGAATTAGTTAGAGAACTAGGTGGAGAACTAGTGGTTAGATCAGTGGCAATAGGGGATTGGCGAATAATGTTAGAAATAACATTAAACAACTCTTAAAAAAGGTATATGAGGGAGACGAGGTAGGCGTCATTGACCCAAACAAAAATACCGTCACGTCAAAAGTAACATGGCGGGAAATAATGATTTTATTGGTGTTTAGATCAAGACAACGGTAACCACGATGATTGTATGCATGTCCTAAATATATGGAGGGTGTAGCATGGGGTTCAAGTTTGTGAGTGGTATCAAGGTGAGGGTAAAAAACACCCAAAGGTACGTCGGAGGCTATAGTCGGGTGTGGTTCCAAAGATACGAGTATAAGGTATTTCATTGTTAATGGCACTTTAAGGTAAAATATTAACAAGTGAACGGTCATATTAAGCGTTTCAACCCAAAAACTATTAGGTAGATGAGCTTGAAAAAGTAAGGTGTGAATAATATTATTGATGGTTCGGATCATCCTTTCAGACTTACTATTTTGTTGGGAGGTTTTTGGACAAGAAAAACAAAACTGAATACCATTAGATGCAAACAGTTTATGGAAGGCGTGGTTGTCAAATTCACCACCATGATCACACTCAAATGACTTTATTTCACACTTAAATTGAGTGTTAACAAAGTTATGAAATAACACAATTTTAGACATGACATCTGATTTATTAACTAAAGAATAAACCCAAACATATTGCGAATAATGATCCAAGAATAAAACATAGTATTTAAAACTAGAAAGAATCAGAATTGGGGAAGTCCACAAATCCGAGTGAACAATATCAAAACAAGACTTGACCAACGTCTTAGAACTAACAAATGGAAGCCTCACGTGTTTCCCAAGCTAACAAACATGGCAAAGGATGGGAGGTTTCTCTTTAGTACACAAAATTGAATTACTAGAAAGAAGATGACGTAACATGATAACATCAAATATTTAATACTTTTTAGTGTCAATTTACCCACGAAAATACTTGCAATTGCCTTATAAATACTTGAATTTGATACTTTTATGGTTATTTTGTTGTTTTTAGGTAAAATGCAACTATAAGACAAGAAACACGAGAAATGGACCAAAAAATGAAGAAAACACGGATTCTTACGAGACTTTACGGCGTAACCCCTACGATTGTGTTACGTCGTAACCTATTCAAGGCAAGAAACGTCACCCAACAACATTACGGTGTAACCACACACAAGGTTTACATAGTGACATTATTATTATTATTGAAGGCTGAGTCACCCGAGTCAGCATTACGGCGTAACATGGACACTTAATTACGTCATAACATCTTTTAAGCTTGCAAGATGGAAAGTACGCGTCAGCAGTTTACGGCGTAAACCTCTAAAAGGTTACGCCGTAACATATTCAAAATCTATAAATAGAGGCATCATTCAGACAATTCGATATCATCCATTCTAACGCAGTTCCAAAGGGCGATCAAGGCCTCCATAGCTCGAAAAATTCCACCAGAAGTTCAAGGGAGATCACACTTATCTTACTTTTGTATTTAATCGTTCATAAACCACATCTGTAAGAATTATGAGTTTTCAATCCAAGATTACCTATCTTAATTCTTGCTGTGTTGTTGCTATGAGCAGCTAAGCACTTCAAGTGTTGGCCTAGTCATGAATTTACTATCGTTATAATGTTTGTTTCCTGTTAGATTATGGTTTCGTTGGATATCCTTTGACTATCGTGTAACCTTGAGTTTTGGTAGTATTGCGGGTGGTTTAGATCATGTTAATCTTGTTATTAGATTACCAACTGAACATGGCATTAGTAGGGTACTAGGGTAGGTTTTGCACCCTATCCCTAGTGTAGGAACTAACCAAGTTACCGCCTCTATCACTTAATATACTTAAACAACACAAGAACTCTTTTAGAGAGGATTAATAATCTATATAGGTTATTAGACAAGTTCTTGGTATAGTTGGGATTAATCACTACGACTTGGTTGCCCTATCTTCGTGACTTTCGGGGGATTCGGGATCGCAAGAATTATAGGGCAGACTAAAGATATCTATTCAGGTCTGTCGACTTTAGAAACCACTAATGAAACCATGGTGTAACATTGCACAGGAAAACATAGTTATAACGGTAGTAATAAAATGGCTAGGCTAGCACGCCTTTCTCCCTGATATCTTGTATTACTTTACTTTTTGCATATTTACTTTCCTGTTATTTTCAAAATCAATCTCAAACAATTTTCAAACGTGACACTTTCAAATTAAAACTAATTGAAATTTAGCTCTTGGGACGACCTTGGATTTACCATCTCTACACTACTCACGACCGGGTTCTCTGCCCGTTAGTGCGTTTGTCAGGTGAATCGAGTTTTATAAATTTAAACCTTGAACAAAATATATTTTAAAATAAAATACGCATCAAGTTTTTGGCGTCGTTGCCGAGGAGCTAAAAATTAGTATTAGTTTGATTTCTTGTAATTATTTCCATTTCTCTCTCTAACTTCTAAATTCTGCAGGAACTATGGCAGGAGTAGACCTCAACACTCTCACTATGGAACAATACTTAGCATTGTCGTGATAAAACAGGCACCATGCATGGTTAAACCAGTAATTGAAGGCAATGTTAACTTTGAGATCAAGAGTCAATTCATGCGAGGATTGAGGGAAGCACACCTTCTCCGGGAATAAAAATGAGGATGCCCATGATCATGTTGATCGAGTCCTTAACATTGTAAGTTTGTTTAATATTCCCGGAGTATCACAAGACGCAATACTGCTACGTGTGTTCCTGTTTACTCTTACTGGAGCAGCTAAAAGTTGGGTAGATAGACTCACTCCAGGAGCTGTCAACACTTGGGACCTCCTTAAAAAGGCCTTTATCTAAAGGTATTATCCACCACCCAAGACTGCTAAACGACTTGAAGACATCTACAACTTCAAGCAGGAAAGCGATGAATCATTATACCAAGCTTGGGAACGATATAACAATTTGCTGTATAAGTGCCCAACCCATGACATAAACAACCATCAAAAGGTAAACATCTTTTATAAGGGTTTGAGCACCATGAACCGTCAATTGCTTGATTCGCAGGGACCAATTCCTGGGATGATACCAGCTCAAGCTCTGATGAAAATACAGACTATGACTGACCACTCTCAAAAGTGGCACGATAGGACATTAAGCAGGAGCATTAGCAGCAACCGTAATACTGATGGACTTGTTGCATTCATAAGTAAACTGGATAACTTAGGACGCGATATGAAGAAGCTGAAAGAAAATGTTCATGCGATCCAAGTTGGATGTCAAATCTGCGAAGGACCTCACCTAAACAAGGAATGTCCTCTCAACGAGGAAGTCAAACAGGTGGGAGAGGTCAAATATGGTGAATTTGGGCAACCCGCTCCTATCAACGAAAGTAATGGATCCAAGTTTCGTGTAGGTCCACCGGGATACAACACTCGTACTGATAATCGACCACCTTTTAGAGAGAAGAGACTAAGCTTAGAAGAGCTTATGAATAAGCACCAGGAAGAATCAACTTGAAGGAGCGCCCAAATGGATGAATGGATTAAGAAATTCCAAGAAAATGCGGAGATTAACACTAGGAACCAGAGCACCTATCTTAAAAATCTAGAAACCCAACTCGAGTAATTAACCAAGGAACTCCAGTCTAGGACAACCAATGGAGATCCAAGCTCATCTACCGGGCAATGCAAGGTGGTTAATGCTGATCATGAGACGCCAAATATATTTAAATGACCAAAAACAGACAAAAACTGCCAAATATATGTTTGTTTTGCATTTGTATTGTGCAGGAAGTGGATATCATCAAAAAGACAGAAAACCAAGCCAAAATGACAAAGCTGAGCATGGAATGGAAAAGACTGTGCAAAATCAAGGCCAAAGTCCAAAAATGCCAAAGTCAGAGTCAATACTGAAGAATCAGCAGTCAAACCGGAGCCGGAACTGAAGAATACTATTGGATGCAATCTTAACCCATCTGATGGGCCGGGAAAGCCCATAGATATAATTATGAAGACTGTGTAACCAAATGCCCCTCAATCATTACTTATGAAGACTGTGAAGACCAAATGGGCCCTCAATCAATTACAACAGCCCATTTGTGTGCAATTGACAAAGACTGTGAAGACTTTGAAGGCCCAATCCTAGCCCAGTTACAGCCAATCTCAGCCATTGTACACACAAAACCCACCTGAACCTTATTGGGCCTTAAAAAGCCCAATAACATAAGCCTAAACCTTATTGGGCCCAGACACACTCAATTGGGCCCAATACAAGCCCAATACAAAACCCAAGCCCAACAAAAGCCCACAATCAATTTTTATAAACCTTAGGGACTAGAATTGTCATTTTTAAAATAGGTTTTATAAAAGAAAAAAGGTTTAAACAAACACAAGGGCTGGTTTTGCAATTTACCCTAACCTTCCCTTTCCCTTTTAGTTATAAACAGCAGGGACCATTTTTGTAATTATCCAAAACTTCTTTATTTCTTTTAGTTATAAAAACGGAGGGACTAAAGGTGTTACTTTCCAAACTTCTTTTATAACTGAAAATAAGGGCCAAGAATGGAATGAACAAAGAAAGAAAGTTGGGGGGTGCTTTTGCACCTTCCCCAAACTTCTCTTTTAAACTTCCCAACCATAACTGTCGAACCCCGTACCCGCCAAAATCCATACCACCCTCCCCCATGGTTTTCTAAGCCATACCACCTCCCTAAGTACACTCTTCCCATCCATTTTCCCAAACCAATACCCTTATATTCCTATACCACTTGGCAATCATCAACCCGAGACCTTTAATGGTGGAGATGGAGGTACATACAAAAGGAATGGAGGCTAGGATGAGTATGCTGCCTTTACACACGCAACAAGCACTAACCAAGTCTTTTCAAAGCGGCTATAAAGAAAAAAAAGAGCAAGCGAAGAAACCAATATACATTTTTTACCCTGTTTTTACTTTTTTAGTTTAATTTTAATTAAGTCTGCTTTTAATTATTGTACTCAGTTCAATTTCAAGAGTTTTTGTTGTAATACTTTCAGTTTTCAAGTTACCTTGCTCTTTGATTTCAAATTTAAGTCAATTTTACATCATTAAGCTCTCAATAAGCTCGTTTGAGCTTATTGTTTCTCATAAGCTAAATTTTAGCTAAATACTGTTTCTCAAGCACTCATTTACTCTTAATACTCATTTTACATTTATACATGATCATTTGAGGCTATTGAGTTCATAATTGGAAGCAACAAGAGCAAATAAGCTCCAATTCAGCTTATTGAGATTTTTAAGGTTTAGAGGCTTGTGGAAGCCATTAGGATCACCTAGACTCTTCACTTGGATGTCTAGGTGAAGAAGACTCTCTATTTCAGGTTTTTACTGTCTCAAATTCAAATTAGCAATTTTTAGCTTATTACAAATTTCGTTCTCTATTGAATTTTAATGTCTATTACTGTTTCATTTAGTTAAGTCAGTTTATGATATTGTTAGTTTAAAGCTAGTTTAGTTTAAAACCAAGCTTGAATGTACTTTTTCAATTTCTGTCATAAGTGAGTAGTATAAGCCTAGGAGATAAACTTGCTTATTTTTCCTAATAAGCTGTAGTTTTAAGTGCTTAATTAGTTTAAGTAGGTCAAATTTAGTGTGAGTAGGTAAAAGGTTTTGGCTTAATTAGTTTTCAAACCAGCTTTTAAGCTCATTTGGTTTTGGCAGTTTTAATAAAGGAGTGTTTGGATTATGCTTACTTTGACTCTTAAAGTCAACAATATTTTGTCAAACCTTGTCAATTAGTTGAGTTAGGTTAAATAACAAAGTTTTAAACAGTTTTGAGGAGTTAGATTTTAGAATTCAAAAGATTAGAGTTTAATAACTCATCCTTTGCACCAGGGCATATTTCAGTTATAAGAGTTTTAGATTTTAGGATGTTAAAAGCAATTTAGAGTTCAAGGTTGTTTAGTGCTCACTTAGGATCATTTAGTTAAATGTTAGATCTAAAATTTTAGCCTGCATTTCAGTTTTATACCAATTGCATCAGCAACCAAATAGACCAGCAACATCTATAGCAGCACTTTGATCCCTAGCTTAATCTCCTTATTGAATTTTCATATTTAGTTAGAATTTTGCAAAAGCTTTTATCTAGGTTAACTCAAAGTCAATTGCTCAGCTTATACTCAAAAATTCAGTCTTTAAGGTTCAGTAATAAGCCTGTTAGCTTATTAGAAAAAAGCTCAAAAACAGTTTCACTTAGACTTTGCTCTTTTTAATCTTCATTTTCTTTCTAAATTTGTTCAACATAGGGTGATTTTAGTTTAAAAACCTCTAGTATACATCTTAAGTCTTAATAAACATCTTTTAGTTTCAGTTTACATCAAGTAATAAGCTCACAATAAGCCAAAACCTAAAAAGCTTAAAAAAAAAAATCTAAAAAGCTTAGTAAATAAGCACTTTCTGTAAACAGGATCTTTCAGCTTATTTTTCAGCTTATTCTTTTTCAAAGTCCAAAGTGTCTTTATTAAAGACTGTTAAGAATAAGCTGATTAACAAACTTTGAGTTTAAGTTTTGTCTGAAAATAACCTTTTAATAAGCCATAATCGTAGGGTCCTTTTGGTAAGTTATTCTCAAAAGTCTAGGGTTACCCGTTTCCTTCAATATGTTTAAATTTTCCTAGTTACCCCGCCTACCCTTTTCTTTCCTTTTTACCATTCCTACCATTCCTTCTTAAATAAATACAATAGATTTAATTTTTAGTTTTAAGTTTTATAAATTTTAGGGTTTTAGTTTAATTGAACCAAATTAGGTTCAATTGAGTTTTAAAAATTAGTGCATTTTGTTTCTAATAATTTTCCTGCACCAATCTAATCATATTAAAACCATTTTTCTATATTTTGTCCAGTTAAATATCATGTAGTTTCTAGCAAATAAAAATAGATTTAGTTATTACTTTTTCTTATAAAAATCAAAAAAAAAATAGAAAAATATTGAAAAATTAAAAGTCATTTTGCATTAATTTTCATTTTAAATCTATATTTTTGAAAATAAAAGAATAATTTTTAGAGTAATTTATAGAAAAAATGTCTATTTTTGTATAAAATCATTAAATCTTAGAAAAATCATAAAAAATTCAAAAATTAATAAAAAAATATTTTTCTTTTTTATAAAATTTTCTTTTGTCATTTAGTGTCTAGGAAAAATATAAAATTTAGTGTAGGCTTAATTTTTCTTAAATTTCAGTCTTAGACCCGTTTTACCAAGTGCGTTTTACCGTTTCTTTTCGTTTAGCATTCAAACGACCTCCGTTTTAATTCTAGTTTTTTTTTATTTTTCAAATTAAGTTAATTAGAATTTAATTTTAATTTTTAATTTAATTTAGCATTTATTTTCTTAATTTTTAGTATTTAGGTTTCCCGATACCTGATTTTGTTTCCCGTAGTTTAAATTAGGTTTTATTTAATTAATTTTAGTTGTAACTATATCAGTGTTTCCATCATATCTAAATATTCTCCATCATTTAATTTCTCATCAAACCAGGATTACCTTCAATTGCAGCCTCGTTGGGACATACGACCCGGGAATATCTCTTCCGGAATCTTTTTATCATTGATTCTATCTTGTGTATTTTATCCTTTTGTGGAATTTGACCTTTTGCCTTGGTCAAGGGCATTCGGTCAGGATCTGTATTAGGGTTGCTATATAAGTGTGTGCTATACACGAATCAACGCCTTCTTGTTTCAACTTTAGTTCTTTTTGCTTGGGGACTTCGCCGACGACTATCGGAACGCGCGGAAGTAACTGGCTCCTTTCTTCACAACCTAGTAAACACGCCCCCTTCTTTCCGCGACCGGGGCTGCGGTGAAGGGGATCTGTTCTTCTTGAGTCTTTTGAATACACTGGCGTGCGGTGATGGGCTTCGGGAATACCTGTCTCCATGCCTTCTTCTAGGTTCTGTTCGGGCGATTGGTGTCTTTGATTCAGAGTAGTGCGATTCTTCACGACTTCTTATCTTAATCCCGGATTCTTCGCCATAGATCAGTCGTGCTTTTACCGCGTTGAGTTTGTCTTTCTGCTCTTTTTCTTTTTGCATCTTTTCAGCAATGAGCGGCAAAAGTTGATGATAATTTTTGTCGCACATTTCCCTAAGAATCTCGTCAGACATAGGTTCCTCAAGACCCTGGGGACCATTCCTTCCCCCTGTGTTCTTCACGGCGGACGTGGGATTGTTTGTGATTTGTTCGTGAGTGCTCATGGTGAGCTTTTAGGAAAACGTGGTTGCGTAAGTGTCCCACGGATGGCGCCACTTGTTAGTACAAAATTCGTGTTGGGCTTAGCAGCGTGTCAAGTCTCTTGTCGGGTCGGGCCTTCAAGTGACTTGGATACTGGATCTTGTACTAGAGCAAGAGAAGTGATGATTTTCTGCACAATTAAAAGTAAACCGTTAGCCTTACCGTGGGGACGGACCCCACGATTAGACTCCGGCGTGAGAGTAAGTATTCATTGTCAGAGTATGTGTCAGATAGAATAAGAATAATTGTGTACCTTTTGGGATGTATTGTGACCCCTATTTATAGGTGTCTAGTACTAGGGTTTCCTAGTATTTCGGTTACTTTAGTAGTGGCCGGAGTGGGTCCCTTGTCGGGCAAGGGTCCGCGACAATCGTTTTGAACGGACGCAGATGTTCTGCGGACGGATCGTCTTATAGGTGGATCCGCGGACGGATCGTCTACAAGTGGATCCGCGGACGGATCGTCTACAAGTAGATCCGCGGACGGATCGTCTACAAGTGGATCTGCGGACGGATCGCTAGGTTCGGGGCCGAAGCCCACGCGAGTTTGGGCTTTACCATGGCCTGTTATTGACAGGTTAGCCCAAAAAGCCTAGGTGATAATGTGGCCCAAGCCCAGAGGCTTGGTATACCCATTATACGTCATCATTTATTACTAACATATAGGGATAATTCCATATATACTACGTATATAATATGATACTCCTTTTACATACTACGTATTTTTTAAAGAAAACTTTTTAAATGGCAAAGAATTTTACAAAAAAAAAAACAGGCAAGAAGTGGAATGACAACTAACAAACAAAACAACCGACACCGAATTACCTGAAGAAAAGATTGCCCGAACGACCTTTAAACCGAGCTAACCCAACAAATCAAATAAATACAAGTAAAGATTTTAGAGCATTGATATTTATGCCTACATAAAAGACGATCTAATCTATTCATTTCATGATAAGTGTATTACATTTATTCTCTTTCATATTTTTTCATCAATCACTTTTTAAAATACACCAATCAATTCTTTAGTGTATATTTAGGTTCATGTAGTAGGCATAAAAAATCAAATATCAAATATGATTTTATAAAACACTATATGAAAATTAAATTCGTTACTTAATAGTAATACAAACAAGGTTTCACTATCCCGAATTACCTTTACCGTTCTCAACCAGTAATACATTAATGTAAATTTTAGTTATATACACTCGTAAATCTTAACAAGCATGGTTGCAAGACATATATAGCGAAACAAATATTTCGAATTATATATGGTGTTAGACAAGTATAACCTTTCGAATTATATATGGTGTTAGACAAGTATAACCAGGGGTGAAGCTAGGGGGGTTCTCGGGGTGCAAGGGAACCCGTTGAAATTTTGTCGCGTAGTGTATATATTTGCTAAAAATCTCGATTTTTAATAAAATCGTACATTTTAGTCTTTTTTTTCTTTGTAACTCGTACTAAAAATTTTGTGCACGTGATGACTTAATGCTCTGGATGTGCCCCTGAGTACAACAAATGAAAAAAAAACACACCTGAACCTCGCTTTTTTAACTAAAAAAATGTTTACCATGCATACATCAAGAACTTCGTGCCACTATGACAAGTATGGAAAGACCAAATATAATTGTTAGTACAACGAGAGGGTTTGCCCGCGCTCCGCTGCGGGACGATTAGCGGGCGTCGTTTTGAGTGAGCGGAAGTGGATCCGGTGTACATACGTCGTTGCAGGCGTATATAGTCATTGCAGGCATAAATAGCATACATGATAAAAGAAAGTAAACATGATAAAGAAAATATAAGCACATCAATTATGGGAACAAATGAGAAGCTAGGGTAATA
The DNA here is from genome assembly GCA_026074375.1 of Tanacetum coccineum. NCBI lineage: Eukaryota > Viridiplantae > Streptophyta > Magnoliopsida > Asterales > Asteraceae > Tanacetum > Tanacetum coccineum. The sequence goes on from BQNB010003909.1 coordinate 103,327, forward strand.
GGCACATCAATTCATGAACTTTCAAATAGTTAGGAGATATAGCTCATTTGAGAAAATTAGATTATACAGATTAAGGATGAGGAAGCCATGAAGCACTACTTCTCTACTGGAATTCGTTGAGAGTTTTAGTTTTGAACCCTAGAAAATGAGCCGCAATACTTTAATGACTCTCGATAAAGTTTTTGCTGAACAGGAGGCCCAACATAGTCAGGAGCTGAAAACCCTTTTTCACATAAGTTCTCCATTGTTAGCAAAAATCTAAACCTTTCCTCTTTCTTGAAACAAAAGAGCAGTACAAATGATTGATAGGGTAATAGGCACTGATGTTTAAATATAACTTAATGAAAATCAGTTATAAGATTGTATAACTTAACTTCCCTCGAATATTGAAGTGCAGAATCTTAATATCACATTTGAGGAGAGTTGACTTTCAGATCCATCCAATCCTGAATGTAGTAAAGAATGTTTAGCAACATAGATCTATAAAATATTTTAGCCAATAATGTTATAGCAAAAAAAAACCCCTTAAAATATAGAATAATCAAATCGATCTATAAAAAAAAACTCAAGAGTATACCTCATAATAGTCTCAAAAGTTGTTTGTGGCTGTGAAATTCCGTTGATGTTAGATTGTTATGAGATGAAAGTACTCTTCGATTGTGGATTCTGATGAGAGAGAGAGAGAGATGAGTAAAAATGATGTGTGTGTTTGATGTGTGAGTGTCTGAGTGATTGTGTGTATATTGAAGTCACAGATAAGGTCAACATGCTTAGTAAACATTTTTCGACCCTTTTGACTATCCAAACCAAAATGTATAGCGCATCTTGGTGGTGATTTCAGAAGTTACGTTAAGGAACTACTAAAATAAAAGTTTATAGATTTTATGCCATTTTAAAGTTTTGTTGTCAAGTGAAGCTTACAGAAAAATGTAAGATTTTATAAATTTAAGCTCCTATGATATTTAAAAGTTGTAAAAAATCACACCCATCATTAGTGGACTATACAATCTGGTTCTCTTATTAAGAAGCAATGAAGCAACTTAATGCATACCTGTGTGCTAGTTGGAATTTTACCATACGATATACGAAGTGTGTGCTTGCCAATCACTATACCATGCATGTTCTGAATCGCATCTAAATGAAGAAAAATATAATGTATAAGTTAACAAATACAACTCCATTAGATATAAACACGAACGACGTAACAAAAAAGAACATGTTCGTAAATCTAACAAAACCACATCCTTTCCCTATTGCTGTTATATTAAGCTGGTAACCATGAGTTATTATGAATAAATAAAGCAAGATGTGAATGTGTAACAGCGTCCACGATGTATAGTCATCCTCTACCAGCTATTAATTACGTCGCGAACCATGATTTCCTTCTTATGGCTTGTATTATAGAAGTTTAACAATTTTCGCAGCAAAGAATGGTTAAAATTTTATATGTTAAGTTTAAATCTGTTTGTTCTGGTTTGATAAAACTTTCACGAACACTCTAAAGTAGGACTGGTAGTTAATGGTAGTAAAATTTGAAGTTAGTTTGAAATAAAAAGATATTAATAATGTCATTAGATTAGGATTAAAGGAGCACAATGATGATGTATATTGCGAACCGGGTCAAAAATGATGATATGGATAAGCAGCAAACCAAGACTCGAAGAAAGAACATAAATTGTCACTTAAGCTCATCAGGATCAGATAAGAATTGTTTATTAAATTGCCTTACATTAGCATCCTTTGCTAATGTTGATAAATGTTGGTTGATTATTCTATATTTTAGATAAGAATTGTTCATTTAGGATGCTTCAAAAACAAAAAGCAACCATTAGCATGGTTAAGCTCATCAGTATACTTAAGCTAATGTAACCATACTGAAAAAGCATCATATCAATATACATAAGTTCATCAGGATCAGATAGGAATTATTTATTTAATTGCCTTACATTAGCATCCTTTGCTAAGTAAGCTCATCAGCATCTGAATGTTATATGGTTTTCGGCTTGTTTTCCTCGTTTACTCCAAAATGTTGATAAATGTCGGTTGTTGGTAATTTTGGACTTGTAAGTGAAAATATGCTCAAAATAAATACAGAAGAAATGAAGATTTTAAATTTCGGGCGCGACCCCCAATGGCGTCTCAGTTATACCCGACGGCGTCTAGGTTATACCCGACGACCTCCTAAAGGAGACGGTGTCCAGACTTGTCTGGTATAAACAGTAAGTCACGACCATTCCACGGTCATGGTAATGGCATCATCGAAGCCTATTCTAAGTTGAAGTTAAAACAGTAAGTCACTTAACACCGGCTAGAATCGAACGCCTAGAAGTCTTAAAACCTGATTTGGATAACTCTTTAGATCCAGGTTTACACTAATTAATGATATGCATAAATATCCAAGATACAAAACTTTGGCTTAATTTCAGGCTCTCTTAATCTTTCAATGAGCTCACGACACTTACTTTAGTCTACACAGAAATTACTATCAAAGAAGCAAACTAAGATATCAGGTTACTATTGGAAGCAGCATACCATAAATTGCAGACACATCTCTTCAGCTGCGGTTCTGAATGCATTCCTGAACGCCAGTGTAAGAGGTTACTATTGCAAGCTTCATACCATAAATTGCAGACATGTCTCCTCAGCTGCGGTTCTGAATGCAATCCCAAACGCATATCCTTGAACCGCTCCCAGCTTCGCCAATGATAAAACACTGCATGTTTCACGAATCTGATTAGGAAACGGTAGCTATGTAGCGAATTTGAATCCGAAGAGCTTGTGTGGTTAGGATCTGCGAAAGAACAGGGTAAAAGAACCAAATTAGTGAACATCAAGAATTGACTAACATATAGTCATGCAGTATACAAACAAATCGCTACCTTCATTTTCTGTGCAAGGAGAATTTATGACCTGATTGTACACAACCTGAGGATTTCCACCGCTGGTAGTAGCAGCGGCTGCTGAAAAGTTAGTTGTCGCATCGCCCGGTATCCTTGCTGCAGGGTTCACACACGGTTTCACCCGGTGGATCATTCCTCGAACCTTTGACAATGGCGAATCCTACTATGCTTTAACTTCTTAAACTCTCTTTCCCAAAGATTTCTACATGCTCTTCCACAAAATTTAACTTAGCATTAACTTGGATCTTATCCAAAGGCACTTTTAGTGTTGGATCAACCAAACACTTCTTAAGGTTTTACACGTGGAAAGTGTCATGAACACCATTCAACTCCTCAGGCAAATCTAACCGATAGGCCACAGGGCCTACATTCTCAATAATCTCAAATGGTCCAACAAACCTAGGTTCTAACTTCCCTTTCTTCTCAAAATGTACCACACCTTTCCAAGGCGACACTATGAAGACCATCAATCTTGAACAAACTCAAGTGATGTCCTAAATCGCAACTAAAATCCACAATCTCTTACATTTATTCATATGCCCTCGCAGGGGACCATAACCAAACTTAATCCAAGATCTCTAAATACTAAAATCAAACAACAAGCAAGCAAGACTTCAATTGAAATTCCACATGGGATACTTCTAAGTCTGCTATCAATCACCGAACTACTTATCTTTTACTTCACCTGAAAATGATACTCGAAACTTAACAATAATGTTGTGAGCTCGTAGGTTAACATCTTAGAACTCAAAAGCTGTTCCAATATTTCAACAGTGGACAATAGTGCTATATGCATGAATATATGCTAACATCTTAAGACATAGCATCCCCGCTAGCCATATCTTAACATCCAATAATAAACCCGGAGTCGCAACTCCCAAATCACTAACGCACCTAAAGGGCCTACCAGCCGGAGCACTATATTAGCGCGTACCACACAGAACCTTGCATGCTAAACACAGTGCATGCAAGTACCACACAGATACCTTTGTATGCCCTAACACAGTACCATACAGTACTCACACCAGAACCTTGCCATGCCAAACATAGTACATGCAAAGTACGGACATAGAACCTTGCCATGCCAAACACAAGTAACATGCAAGTAAATCAACACATAATATTCACATAACAGTCATAAGCACATATCTTGTCCCAAAAACAGAACCACATTTCGCACAGATCAATTCAAAACATTTCAAACACATTTGAGTATCACTTTCCCCCAACGGAAAAACAGTAAAAAGTGGGGCTACGAGAACTCACCTTAAGCAAGCATTTAGCAACCAACTTCTACTACCGGAGCAAATGAAACGACGCCCGCAAACGACCTAGTCCAGTTAATGTCCCATTTTAATCATTCACTTTCAAAACAATCTTCATGTTTGATGCATAGAGTTTAGACGCGTTGCACAATTACCCGAAATAGTTTTTAGTGGTGTGATGGTTGACGACTTATTTCTACAATCATATCAATCGCATTCTCCGATAATGCATACTTATACTATTTAGCGCAAATAGATTATTTAAGGCGTGCGAGCTTGGGGGGGGGAGGGGGTGGCGACATAGTGCGCGATATAATGCATATTTGATCACTAATTATTGATTATAAATATATCTCGACAAGTCCATTCGGTACTCCTTAGTCACTTCAAAATAATCATTATACAGTTGAAAATGAAATGTTTACTCATAATAAACACTTTAGAGAAGTTTTGAGAAAAAATATATTTTTCGTCTTTTAGTGAAAATAAATAAAATAATTAAATATTGTTTTATTATTAAAAATAAAAAATCATGTTTTTAAGAAAATTTTGAAGTATAAACTTTTTACGCAATTTAGACATGACCCGTACGTTATACAATGATTTCCAAGGTTTCAAACCTTATTTTCAACAATTTTTCACAAATTCGACACTTTTCGACAAAATTCCAAAAATTTGAATCTTTAACACTTACCAACACTTTTTCTCCAAAATATCATTCAATATCACTTCGTAAATACATTTTCATTTTTAAAAGTCCGTCAAAGCTCTTAAAATGACTAAATATCGCTTATTGGGCCTTAAGGCCCAACAAGGGTCCGTTATAGTATTTATTAGTCCAAAATACGATCCAAGCCCAAAACCAATGCCCATCATTGACACTATAAAGTTTAATTCTTATATGTTAGAAAATAATCCGACACCAAAATCACTCCATAAAGCCCGCGCACACTCAAATAGACTGTTGGGCCGTGAGTCCAATAGCTCAAAAATACGTATATTAAGCTTGAAAATAAGCTAATAAGCTACGTATCGCCTTTGGTTACTACCATAAGCCTCAAAAATATTCCACAACATACACCATAACACAAAAATAATCAAAATCACTTTTTAGTGATTTTAGGAATCTATTCATGGCCTATAAGCCCAAATAAGCCAAGAAATAGCTTAATAATAAGCTCGAATAAGCTATACAAGCTACTATAAAAAATAAACATTCTAGCATCATATATTATTCAATCATCACGACCACAAAATCAAAACTACCAAAACTCTCTTTTTCTTTTTACTATACATGAACCAAACACCACATTTTTTATTCATTTCGCTTTCAAAAATCGATTTTCACAACGATCAACTTGTACAACTAACATCTATGCATCAAAATAAAGCCAAAAGGACAAACGAAATTTAAATTTGAAAACTTACAAGAAAATCTTCAAATTTGTAGATTTCGACACGAACCGGACAACCCAAACGTTGTTTAAATAAATAATCAAACATTAGAATCAACCCCAAATATTTATTTGTTCATGTTTTCTT
>BQNB010003910.1:0-90635 GCA_026074375.1 Tanacetum coccineum
TTTAACCACAAACAAAGATCAAATCTTGATTTTCTTGGTATATTTTTCGAACCAAAAAAAATAAACAACCCAACCTACGAATTTGAGCTTATTTAACCATAATAATCAGTAGATAAACAACACGGATTCCCCCTATGCTCTGGTGCCAATTGTTAACACGATTCACCCTTATAACACAAGATCCGGAGGCTTGGTAAAATGGAAAAGAAAAGTATCCATATTATTAGAGAGCAAAAGATATGATAGGAAGTTGTGTGTGTTGTTAAGAGAAAACACACATACACACTTTTTCAAAAGTGAGCTTTACCTCTCCATGGAAGTATAGAGGGGGTATTTATAGTCCTAGTGACACACAACTATCGTGCTTGACATTATTAGTCCCTATGTGTCACGCTATAAATAAACTAATGTAATTCCGTGTTTGTTACCATATTTTAAGGCTAACAACTAAGTTGTTGTCTGACATTAAAGACAGTCATGGACCCAGTGACGCTATGCATAACCCTCCCTAGCCACTCAAGGTTTCTCAACAGACTCTTGTTTCATTTCTCACAGAGATTACACGTATTTCTATCAACTTTCTCACTCCGAGTTAGTTGATATTGAAAAGGTGGCAGTCTGTTCTAGCCTCCGATCACTAAAAACAAAGTGTACTATTGAGTCTAGAGCCAAAAGAGATCATCCATAAATCTTATTAGGACACTTGTCAAATCATGCTTGCTAGGTCACATAATGTGAATAACAAGTTAACATATTAAGAGTCCTACGCATTATCCTTGTGATTTTTCTAGAACATCCGAGTGATTTCATTCACTATAAAGATGGAAATCCTGCTTGAGCTAACATCAAACAAGCTCATGCTAGGTGACTAGTGCGATTCTATATGAATCAAACTTGTGACAACTGGAAAGAAACGATGGTGCGATTCTATAAGAATCAAACTTGTTCTAGGTTATGAATTGACGATTGCTGATGAATTTTTGAAATGATTAACACTCTCGATGTGTCACAAAACCACTTTAGCAAGTGACATGTCGATTGATTTTCAAATCAATTTTTTATTTCAATCGGTGAGATCGTAACTCGTTGGTTCACTCTTATCGTGTTGTCTGCTTTGAGATGATCTGATAATGAGAACATGATGAGTTTGATGAATCTGATACATATTTGTTAGAAAGATTCGATACTTCAGCTGGAAATTCTGTCAAGGAGATTCTTCTTAAATTGAATCTACCTGATCACAGGTCGATCCTCACGGATTCGAAGGTTACTCCAACCAAACACGGGCGAATGACAAAGCCATATTCATCCCCCTGCTTTATTGCTAACTATTTTATTTCAGGAATATTTAAAGATGGTGATGGAGGTACCTAATTCCAGATGACTCACAAGATTCATAGCTACATGCTCATACCCAATCGACAAATATAAATACATCATGAAGACTCAAGTACATGTTTCAAGACTTCCGCTACTCTGATACCATACGTCCTTCTTGAAGCGACAAAGTGTTAAAGCTAAATAAATTTAAGAAAGATGCATTATTAAAGCTTTTCAAGATTATCAAATCAAGAAAGGTATGAGCATGTCGGTCCAGAAGTCACAAGTTTACGAGATGGCAAAGTTTACAAGATGGCGAAACGAGATTATGCTTGGTTGATGATTTCAAGAAGCTCAAAGATCACATTCATGTCAAGACAAAAGAACTAGCTCAAATCCAAAGTCAATGATCACTACATCAAATCACAAGTTAATGATTGAAGTTAAAGACTACGAGCTCAAGACCAAAGTAAAAGCATAGTATGCTAAGTTTAAATTTTTGTAAATTGGAGTGACCTCCCTTAGGGGGAGATTGTTAGAAATACAAAAAAGTATCTGTCACTACCAATATAGTTAGTCGTAGCTCGTAGTGAGTTGTAAGGTTAAGTTAGAAAGCTAACCGGGCCAAAGGCCTATGGATAAGCCCACTATGAGTCCTTAGCCGGCCATTGTAAGGTATATATAAACCCTCTCCACACATGGAGAGGTTGTTGGTTGTTCATTTTGTCACATTTTCACTAAGCTAATATTATAATTTTACTTTCTCTCTTTAAGTGTTCATCCAACCATTTTTCTCTCTCTAAAACTCTAAGTGAATCAATCCATACGTGTGTTAAGATATTCTACAAGTAATTATCTTGATTTTGAGACGCTAATGGCCGTGACAACCTTAGTGTCTTTCTTGCTACCTAGTATTGGTTTAGACCAAGTCCCATGGAACGAACTTGACTTACCCGACTTTACTACGATTGAACGAGTATACTTGCTCGTATGTTTTGTTGGTAATTTCATTAGTCTCGATTATAAATGTAAAACTTGCACCCGACCAACCACATTAAATTTTTGGCTCCGTTGCCGGGGACTTGTATTTTATTCCTGTTTTAATCATTACAAAAGGTAGCGGAAATGTTTAGTTAAAAATTAGATGGTAAATAAGTAGCCATAGATTAAAAAAAATCTTTTAGAAGGTTGCCTGTCGGGCGGCACACTTGCCTGCCGGGGCGGCACAACACCGAATACAAAAAAAATAAGTTAAGTAAAAAAATTGAGCACCCTGCCGGGCGGCTAAAGCACCCAGCCGGGTGGATAAGGCACCCAGCCGGGCGGCTCGGGCTGTTCTGTTTAAAAAAAAAATATTTTGTTTTGTTCTACATTTTTGCTTGGTTAATTTTGTGTCTCTTTCTAAATGCTTCTGAAGTAGTAATTGAACTTATGATTTCGTGTGGTTTAGTAAAATTAAATAAAAAAATAAAATAAAAAAATATATAAAAAAATTTCGAGCACCATGCCGGGTGGCAGGGAGTGTTCTGTGAAAAAACTTTTCGAGTTTTGAAAATATGAAGCATAAGGATGCGCGGGTCAGTTCTAAAATGGTAAACGGGTTAAACTACTATGAAAAATGAGTGTGAATGATTAATTGTTATTACTAACCCATTGCTAATGAGTTGGATGTTGCGTGTTGTCTTTAATAGTTGTTTAAGCTTTCGAAATGGATACTTTGAGCTTGGTTTTAGAATACTTGAAGGATCTTGAGGAATGTATGGATGATGGTGATTCAAAAATTGCTAAGGAAGCAAATTTGTTTGATGCTTTGGAGCACAAGAGTGTTGTGATAGAAGTGGACAATCAAAAAATTGCAATCTTTACCAAGACACCACTTCGAGCCTTTGATGAACCATTCATGAGGTACTCTATACCATGCAAAGTTGATGGGCAAGGAGCTTGGGATACAGAGCTCAACCTTGCGGATTAGGCAAACTATGTTATGGAAGAAGTGTTGGGAAACATGGGTTTTGTGCGTGTCAATTTTTACGACTACGGTAGAAAGATGGTGAATGATGTCAACATGGAGATTCATGGGGTCAAGTTCAAGGATGATTTTATTGTTTTAGATTATGTTAATGAGGGAGAACCTTCTATCATGTTTGGAAGGGACTTTTTGGTGACAACTAAAAGCCAAGTCGATTTCGGATTAGAAGAGATAAGGATGAATCTTACTAAGTTTAAAGAGGGTATTGAAATGATCGATCTTACAGAGGAAGTTGGAAGCTCAAGCGAAGAAGTTGTCAAGATGGGGAAAGCAAATCGCAACAAAGGCTATAACATCAACAAACTCACTCCCCCTCCTTCCTTGAGGGTAGAAGAAATTCCATCAACTTCTGCAATTCCACCACAACCGATATATCATCCCCTAACCCAAAAGCAAAAGGAGAAAATAAAAGAGGTATTGGACATCAAATATAAAGAGCTAGAGGTGTTGTTGAGATGGTTGCTCTAGTGGATACCGGAGCAAGTGTAAGTGTTTTACTATATATCTTATATAAAGATCTTGGGCTCGGAGATCCGAGGCCCTACTAAACAAACTTGACAATGGCGGATAATACGCAAGTTAAGGCGATGGGAGAAGTAAAAAATGTGAGGATTCAAATAGGATATCAAGCCTACGTGGTTGACCTTTTAATCTTGGGTATTCCGGTGGACCCCGAGTTACCATTGCTTTTGGGATGAACTTTCTTGAGAACTTACGGGGCTAATACTGACATAGGAAGAGGTACGCTTTGCATTGATGATAGGGTTATCTGTCATACCTATTTTCCCAAGCCACAGTCAAGGTCATATATTGAAGCTTTTGAGATGGAAGGAGAAGATGATTGGCTAGGAAGTTTTGAAGTAGGAAGAAATAAAGATGGAAACGTGAAGTATAGTCCGGTTGCACCATTATTTATAGATATCGAGGATGATATAGAAAGGGCGTTAGCAATGAAGGCATACTTTAATCCATTCGAAAATGTAATTGTGTTTAAGAAACTTGTAGACTTTCTTGGCTCATTGCCGGTGCAATTGAAAAACTTAGATTGGAGCAATGAAGGATATGGGACATACAAGAAGATTGATGGCAAAAAAAAGTTTGAGGTAGAGTCTTTGAAAAGTGTTAGGACACCCATAAGAGCATTAGGAAGAGTATGGGCAAACTAGGAGGAGAAGTAAACAATCAGAAAATGTTAGGTGAGCCGAAACGGCTTGGGACGAATGCCTAGCCGGATGGCTGAGTGCTCTGTCGGACGGCAGAGAGGACGATCGAGTACCATGCCGGGTGGCAGACATGCTGTGCCGGGCGGCTAGGGAGGTTTTGTCCTCGTTTTTGTCAAATTTGAACGGGCATGTGCAAGGGTGATATACTTGGTTTTATCAGTTTATAAATGATTGTTAGGACTTATAATTGGTAATTTTGCAGAAAAGTCACAAGGACACATTGCCAAATCCACTCATTGTGGAGTACGAGAGAAGGAATAAAAGGAAAACAATAACCTACTCGTTGCAACATGTGTCGAATGCTAACCTAAAATGGAAGGATTTTCCATCCGTAGAGAGGCATGCTTACTATGAGAAGTTGTCAAAATTACAAGAAATGAGCTTTGGAGTGCCAAGGGTTTCTAACTGGCGTTTATTTGAAGGTTATGATTTCGAGGATACATTGAGGGAAATGATGAAATTGGAGTACATCTATGAAGGAGATAGAGATGTATTTGTTGATTACTTGTGGGAAAGAGCACTTTTAATTGATAATGAAATTTATCCTGAATGGGTGTTGGAATTCTTTTCAACATTATATTTTGATAAGGATGTGGATAGAACCAATTTAATGAAGGAGAAATGTATATGGTTTCGATTATGTGGGCATGAGCATATACTTACACTGCCCGAGTTTGCAGTTGTGCTAGGTTTGTTTACGGAGGAAGAGGTAGAGCATCGTTTGTTTGAAGTATACTTTGGTAAACCAGAGGTTGATGATAAGTAGTTTGACTATAAGGATTATTGGACTAGAGTTGGTAAGCCAACATTGACTAACCACAAGGAAGTGCTTGTGAAAGAACCATTGATGCGGATTATGCACAAAGTTATTGTGGGATCTTTGGTGCATAGGGTAGCTAGTAGGGAGAGATTCCAAAAGCGAGATTTGTGGATGATGAGCGCTTTAGAAGAGTCGCGTGGAGTGAATTTAGCTTGGATCATTGCGGATCATTTGTACAAACACGCCCTAGGAACTAAGGAGAATATTGTCATTTATGCGGGATATTATGTGACTAGAATTGCTAGATTTCTTGGTTATTGCGTGGATGAAGAGATCAAGAAGTGTTCAGAGCCGATTGACTGTGAGTATTTGACATCGAAGATGTTGGCGGAAGAGTTGGATGAGGAGAATACATGCTTGAAGAAAGAAATTAGAATACCAACCCAAGCTGCAGAAGGAAGCAGTGGGCCGAGGCACGAGCATGGAGGTTTAAACACGAGTTGGGGAGATTGAAACGCGAGTTTGAGTGAGATTGAGCGAGGGAATGTTTGGAGAGATTCTATAATGATTCAGAATAATTATATGCTCGAACATTCCATGCCCATTCTCCATCATTTGGCGGGCCAAAGTAACTTTGTATACCCAACTTTTGAACCACCAAATGTTCCACCATACCCGTATCCATATGTACCATACCCTTACCCTTACACACATTACCCTAATCCAGGTAATCAAAGCAACCAAGGAGTAAGCTATGGATTGGGTGGTGGTGATTACTTTACGAGTGCCATGCCAGATTTTGGAGGTAGTTCTTTGGGATATACAGTTGGAGGTTCATCTAGAGAGGATGAATTTAATGATGATAATATGGATGAGTGATTGCACGGGAAAGTTTAGAAATTTTGTTTAAATTCAGCTGGATACTTTAATTCGTACCGTAGGGAATTAAACTTATGTGTGTTAAAACTATTTTATGGATTGTCAATTTTAGGATGTTTTTATTTATCAAGTTATTTTTGGGAAATGCGGTGTATTTGCAGTATTTGCAGGTTTGACATGTGTTGACATACATGGTGGTTTATCATATCCAAGTTCGGAAGGAACTTGATTCGCATACTCGAAACCACATATGAGGATTGTGTCGCAAATCGAGTAGTATCGATTGTCCTAACTTTTCCTATTTCCTTTACTTTGAAGTTTGTTTACTTACATTGAGGACAATGCAAAACTTAAGTGTGGGGGAGGGAAAGTAATTAGGAAAAGATCTGATTTTTTAAAATTTTATTCTTCAACACATGCCCAAAATGAGATGAAGGTAATTTAAATGATAAAGGTAATAGTAAACCATTTTGAATAAAAAATATATATATTGTGCTATAATAACTAGTGGTTAAGTCTGAAAATTACTAGTTACCAATTATGTAGTAGTCGATCGGAGGTTGATCGAAGAAAAAAAGAAAAAAAATGAATAAATAGCCAATGAAGCTATAAATTATGAAGACGAAGGAAGAAGAAGTTAAATGTTGGAGTATCGATTAGCTAATGTGCTAAGATGTGATACTGGTAGTTCATCAGAAAGTTAGGAAATAACTTACTTGGTAACTAGGAGTTTGTAAATTTAAACAGCCTTAGTTACAAACAAAAAGTATCCTTTTGATAAATTACCTGGTTCTCACGTTGTCTTTCGAAGCTGATGCAATACTAATTTGGAAGTAACTTTTTGATTTTAAAGAATGAACCTGCTCGTGGGCGAGCAAAACTTAAGTGTGGGGGAGTTTAATAACGCCTAGATTTGGTATGTTTTGGGATGCGTTATCTTGGTTTTATATGTGCTAATTGGTTAAATAATATTGCATTTACCCTTGTTATTGTGCATTATGAGTTTCTTGTGTTGCAGCTAGCCGAAAGATACGAAGTGAAGAAAAGAAGCTAAGAAATGAGTGCTAATTCGACATTTGATTTGAAAACCCCTCTGGAACAGTAAAATATGCAATTTAGGTTATAAACATGTGGTATGAATTAGGCCGAGGGATAAAAAGTTAATCGAAGGACGAAAGACGAGGAAAAGTGAAGATCGCATATTGCGACGAGAACTCTGCCGCCCGGCAGAGAGCTCGATTGTATTGCCGCCCGACGTAATACTTTGCCGCCCGGCAGGACCACGACGTCAGTTACATTTTTGTAATTATGAGAGTATTAACGAACCATAATTCCTGGAAACTGATCATGTACTCATAATATCAACTGATGGGACTTCCATTTGCTTCTTAAGTCAGTTTGGAAGTAATATATATAGTAGAGGTGGTCTTAACCTAAAAATATGTGCAAACAACAACAAGAAACCCTTAACCCTCAATTAGGTTAAGTTTCCACCACCTATCTTTACCCCAAAAGCTGTAGGAATATCTCTACAAATCCAGGAGAGTGTGAGGACGAATCTGAAGGAAGAACCACCACTCTTGGAGTTACGTTGATTATGGCGATTGGAGGCCTTTGGCGAGCTACATCACTAAACTTGTAGGAATCTTTGTAGGTATTAATCTTTACAAACATTTATGAGATGTGTCTTAATTTATCATTTGAATGTTGGATTTGTGAATTGAATTTATAGGGAGTAGTCTCATAATACTTATGTGTGGAATAAAATGATTTGGTGAAATGTTTGATTGTGTATGAATGATGATTTTTGTGAACATGTGGTTTATTTATGTCTTGAGTTCATTTCTATGATTTGTGGTAGAATACCCACGGAATCATAGGTCAAAAGGGATTCTGTGGCGTAAACTATTCTCTATTAGTAGTGACAAATTAAAAAGAGGTTTTGGTAATTGACATCTACCATTTTCAAATAATAAAAAAGATAAACAAAAAGGCTTGAATTTAAGTATAGCTCGAAAGGACTTGTTGAATCACTTAGGAGCATTAGTTATCTAGCAAACACACTTAATTGGCTTGGGGTTAATGATGTTTATAGGTCGAAAGGGTTCGTCATTAGTTTCATACATAAATATGATTTGGTGAAGTACATCACAGAGTCAAATCATATACAAATGGGTTTTGTGAATCATATACATTTGTTTAACCAACATAATCAAACATGGATATCAATGACATGGATTTCTCGCATAAGTATAGTCTTAAAAATGGAACGAATTTGCTTAAGTAATTACCTTGATTTTGTGACGCTAATGGTCGTGACAACCTTAGTGTCTTTCTTGCTACCTAGTATTGGTTTAGACCAAGTCCCGTGGAACGAAATTGACTTACCCGACTTTACTACGATTGAACGAATATACTTGCTCGTATGTTTCATTGGTAATTTTATTAGTCTCGATTATAAATGTAAAACTTGCACCCGACCAACCACATCAGAAACACAAAGACAAAGAACTGATCTCAATCAGTTAGTCAAATCAACCACAATCCAAGACTGCTATTCAGGTGTGGATCTGTTATCTAATTGATAATAGTTCTCTTACAAAACTGCTCAATGAATCACAAGATCAAGATGATCTCAATTAGGGTTTACAACGTTTTAGAGAGAGAAAGAGAGAGAGAATCTGAGTTATGACCAAATATCTGGTCAACTCAGTTTATATAGAGCTGAACTTTGGGAATTGTCGTCTTCAATCCCCCAAGATCCTCTCAGCTCCTAAATCCAGCTATAAAGGACTTTAAGCTACAAAATAACTTTCAACAAATACACAGTTAGTCCCTCAATATTTTACCATGCTAGAAACTATATTTCAACATTTTCCTATCATAGTAATTCGTGCTTACATTTGATATTTATAGTCCTGTTAATAATAATTTAGTCGTATTTAATATTCAAATACGTGTACGCATGGAATAAACTTATAAAATGAAATAACAATGAGTCCTTATTGGACTAATATATTAAAAATAATTACTTTTTTCAGATATTCTTACTTAAACTCATGATAAGAAAAAACATGAGTTATTCGTATACGTACAACATCGTGTATTTATTTACATACACAATAATTCATGCTTTCATTTTGATATTAATAATCTTGTGATGTTGTATTTTTAGAACAACATATATGTTTTATTTAAAAAATATAAAGTATATGTCTAAAGTCTAAGGGATTATTTGTTTATTTTTTGAAGTTATTAAAAAACATGAAAACTTATAAATTTACATTTAATTCTATATAATTTATTTAAAATTCAATTACTAAAGTTTTATTAATTACCTCATCTTTTTTAAAGTTTTTGTTTTCACAAGTTTGACACATATATTTTTATATATTTTTTTCTCCACCAAAATTTTCAATTTGGACAAAATTGGATTTAATTTTGATTTTTTTTAACCAATCATATCACACGATTTTGCCTACGTGTCAAAATCAAGCGACTTAATTGATACATTTTTTGAGAAAAAACTCTAAAATAATATAATTTCTTTGATTATATTTTAGATAAGTACACTTAATAGTTTTTTTGAGACAAGTTGCAATGTTATAAATAAATGCATTAGTAAAGTCTTAACTACAATGAAAATCAATGTGCTTTTATTACAACAAGACAAATAGTAACATATAAGATTTTGCTAAAATATAAGATTTTACTAACATATGAAGATTTTGGAAGAAGTTTGCACTCAAAATAGATCTATAAGGCTGGACGGAGTAGGAGCTAAACTCACGAGTGAGTTGTTGCTCCGCCCCCTTAAAGTCACGCGCAACTTACACAATGAACGGTGAGTGACTTGCCGTCGTGAGTTTGAAAATTGTGAGCCTCATTCCTCTTTTAACCGTTGCATCTTTTATTCAAAAAATCAAATACCCCATATTTTACTTATAAATACCTATAAACTTCACCATTTTATACAAACTTCTCACATTCTTTACTCAAACAACATATATTTTATTCCTCATTTAATCAAAATGAATTCGTATACATTTATGATCCCCTACCTAGACATATAAGAAGGAGAAGAAGTTGTTATCCGTAGGGTGCATTTTTTAACAAGAGCGATTGGGTTTATTAAGAATAGGGGCCAAGTAAATTGACTAACGAGAACCTCCATAAATTGAGATTGTTATGGTGCTCATGACCGTTTAGTCATCGCCTTTTTAGCGAGAACTCGATGTACGATGCATATAAATTCCGGAAGACGTTTCGAATAGCTCGCCCCCCTTTTCAACCGGATAGGTAATGATGTAACTAATCACGATGAATACTTTCATAATAATATTGATTGTACCAAAAAAGAAGGCATTTTCCCGTTGTTAAAGTGCACCCCTGCAATTCGTCAATTGACATACAACGTTAATGCTGATTTTCTAGATGAATATCTGCAAACGAGTGAGAGAAGTTCACGTATATCTCTTGATCATTATTGTCAATCTGTTATGGAAATTTTTGGACCTGAGTGTTTGAGGAATCTCACGGTGACTGATGTTGAAAAACTTTACCGACATCACGAAGAAAAGCACGGGTTTCCCGGGATGTTAGGAAGCTTTGATTGTATAGATTGGGAGTGGTTTGGTTGTCCATACGGCTTTAAAGGAAAATATGTTAGACATGATCATGGTCTGAATCCATTCATTTTGTTGGAAGCAATTGCGTCGCAAGACTTATAGATATGTCATGCTTTCTTTGGTGTTGATGGGTCGAATAATGACATCAACATTTTATATCAATCATCTTTATTTAACGATCTCAAAACCGGACAAGCACTCGAGATTCCTTTTGTGGCTAACGGCGTAACTTACCCATGGGGATACTATCTTGTTGACGGGATATATCCGGAATTGGCGACACTCGTTAAGATGATTCCAGATCCAGATGATGATGACCACAAGCGAATTTTGTATAAGCTAAAGCAAGAATCGGCAAGAAAAGATGTGGAACGAGTGTTTGGTGTTCCGAAGAAGAAATGGGCAATACTAGCCAATCCTACACGAGCGTTGAAAAAAGAAAGAATAATGAATATGAAGTATTCAAAAATTCAAAGGAGTTGCGATATCTCCCACATGGTTTCCGGAGGAAGCACATCAACCGGACGACCTCGAACGATCCCCTGAACAAGTGCGACAAGTTTTGAGGCACATCAGATCGGCACAAGCGCATCAAAACCTTTGAGCCGGTTTGATCGAACACTTGTCTCGTAATGTTTAATTTTAGCTTTATTTGTAATATTTTTAATATTCGAAGTCTATGTAATGTTTTTAATTTATGAATAAAAGTTTAATTTAGTACGTCTTACGTTTTTATTAATTTCGTACGTTTACGTTAATATTTACGTTTTTAGTTTATGAATAAAAGTATTTAAATAAAAAAAATGGTGACGAACGACGAGTTGCAAAGTTGCCACTACAGAGGAATGATGAGTTGTAGTGAGAGGAGAGAGAAAGCTGATGTGGCGCTGAGGTGGATGGTGAGTTTTACCTCACCACTCCATCCGGCCTAAAAAGCATATGATATTATAAATTAAAGGGCTGTTTCTTTTTTTTCTGTCTGAAAATAGTTTCTGTCTAGATTAATAATCCTGTTTGAAAATAATCATGTCTGAAAATATCATGTTTCTTTTTCATCCTGAATGAGAATCTTAAAATTCTAAATGGCTGATTTACCCTTGTTTTTAAAATCACAGATAAAACAATGATCTCGTATTAGAAACCAAAAGAATCAAAAATCAAGTATAAATGATACATAATCAAACTTCAATTACTACAAATTTTAAAAAACTTAAGACAAGTCCATCTAAATAGGGAACTTAAAAGAGAAAAAACCCGTAACTTTTATGCAGTTTTATACATATACAAAAATGAGGTAATGAAGTCGACATAAAAAAACATGTTGGAGGGATCAAAAGAGTAGAGACGACATTCAATGGTTAGCATGAGGAGTAAGGCGGCGGATTAGAGTGGTATGTTAGTTGCCATGGAAAGTAGGTGTGGTAGAGCCGAAGATGTTAAAAACAAGTGAGTTATGTTAGGAGAAGAAAGAATAAAAGAAAGATGTATGAGTAAATTTGTGATACACGATCCTGGATGGAAACAACATTCTTTTTAGCATCCTTTTAGAAACAGGATTTACTTTCGTATTAAGCAAAAAAAAAAACAATCTTTTTTCATGATTGCATTAAAAAAAATTTCCATCTAGAATATTAAGAAAAAAAAACACCCCTGAGAGTTTATTAAGAAAGTGTTAAATGGAGTTTGGATTCATATAGTAATGGCGAATTGGATAAGCATTTTGTGTTATCACTACAAAGTTTTTAATATATTTGAATGATGAAAGGGCAGGATACTTTAAGGGGGCAGAGGAGTGAGACAAAAACATTCTATATCCTCTTATATGTTTACACTCGAACACTTAAACTTTATAAGTTATCAATTAATCTCCTATTTGACTAATATGAGATCATAACATTTGTATTACAAAATGTTATAGAAATTGATGGTCAGAAAATGATTATTGTATTATCTTCTACAAGTAATAGATTGCGTAGAAAATGCATAGAACATGTAGAAAATATAAAGTGCAAAAATATTTGATGAGTAAAAACATGTTTAAATTAGGGGTGACAATTTTTGACCCGACATGAGACCCGACACAAAAATTAACAGTTTTGGGTTGAATCTAAATAGATTTCGGGTTGGTTTGGGTGGACCTATTTAACCTGTTTATTAAACAGGTCAGGTTTTGGTTGAGAATAAATTAAGCGGGTCGACCCCCAACCATTTTAAGATTTTTTTTCCTTAAATACTTTTTATATATATTTTATTATATGGGTTAAATGAGTAAACGGGTCGAACCATAAAACCCGTTTAAACCGTTTAACCCGTGTAATGTGTCAACATTTGCACCTATTCAACTCATGTACCATGGTCAACCCAAGTATATATACAGATTCATGAGTCAAGTTCAGGTTATGTTTAAATAAGTTAAAGTTGATATAGTTGATCCAATTATTTAAATGGGTCAGGTTCGAGTTGAGATTTCCTGACATGCCAACATATCAACCCGAACCCGACCCGCATTACCACCCTAGGTAAAATTGCACCAACCTCACTTTCACTAAACTATAATGCTTAAAATCAACAAAATCACTTCTTATGAATCTATAAAAGTAGACTATTATGCTACTTAATAAACATATGGTGAAATTTGTGCGACTTTCAAAAGAACTTGAAGTAAGCTTAGATGCAGGGCCGGATAATGAATTTAGAGGCCCTGAATAATAATTAAAAGAAGGCCACATCAAAACAAAAAAACTTAAATATATGCATAAAAGATATTCTTTAATAACAAATTATTATAATGAGGTCTCTTAATGACGTTTTATTTATTAGGGCAAGATGAGTTGTATTTAACTAATAAAAAAGACATTCAGATATATAGCATAAATACACAAACATAACTATGAATGTTAAGATTATGAGGCTCCTTAATTTTGGTGACCCTGTGCAGCCGCCTCACTTGCACAGGGTAATCACCGCCACTGCCTAAATGTAAGATCAGACTGTTTGATTATGGTAGTTAGACTAGCACTAATATGACTTGAAATGCGTGAGCCTATTGGGGGCACACACGTTAAGACACGAAGAGTACGTTTATTATGTATTTAATATATATAACTCGTTTATATTTATTAAATATATAATATGTTTCACGAAATATATTTAAACGGTCGTTAGTTTCCGTTAGACGCTTAACTAACTATATATATCCGTTAAAAAAAAGAATGGCTTAAATGGTCCAAAAGGAAACTCTTGTCATCCTCCTAAAAGTGGCAGATTTTGAAGGATTCTAGAAAGGGATTTGTGTGTAAATTATAGAGATAATGATGAGTGTTTATGATAAGATAGAAGAGTTGTGATAAGCTAAGAACTTAAAGATTATCTTTAAAATTTTAGAGTTAATCTACAACTTAGGGTTGAGGTGCTATATAAACACACATTTTTTCTCTCTTATTAACTCGTCCCACTCAAATCATACGGCTAAATAATCTTCCAAAAGATAATAACTTGTCTATATCCTTTTCTTCTTGTTTTTTCCCATACGACAAGAGTAATTAATACCATACGACAGAAGACATAAACTTAGGTTTATTGTCTTTATTCTCTTATCTTTTTTCAGCAACGATCAAACAAATCTCTTTGGGATTTGGTCGTGTGCATTCAAGGTATAAGAATACTTGTTGTTAGTTACGTGAAACAACTACCAACATGGTAGCGTGCTTGATTGACGTGTTGTGTGAGCAACCATAGAGGTGGAAATTTATCCGCTAGTTTCAAAAGGTTTAGTTCTCGTTTGATTTGTTCAAGGCATTCAACAAGGGTTAGTTTTCTCATACTCTTTATGTTTATTGTGTGATAATCATATATTCTAAACTAGATCTATATCCGCTGCGTACTCGTAGTTATTGGTTAACTAGATATTAAATCCCAACAGTGGCATCACGAGTCATCCTCGTTTGGTGTTTATGGGTTACACACGAAATTTAAACACGTTAGGGCTACATGAGAAAACATTTATTTATTGTTTTATTGGAAAATTATGGCAACAACATGCAATTCTGGCCATAAAGAATAAATAAAGACCTAGAACTAAACTAATGTTACTTGTTAATAAGAAGAATAGATTAAAACAAATTAAAAAGTTAATTAAGCTGCCATGATTATTCTATTCTTTATCTCGGCCTTATGACTCACGTAATCATGCTATATGATGGATGTGACGATCTAAATACTTTAGCAGAAAACTTAGTGAGAGTCTTTTGGTTCTCCGTTTGGGGAAGACTCTTTTGAGAACTCGAGGCATTATATGATTTATTGCTTTCAATATAAGAGTCTGTCTTCACTTCTACTCCATCTTTCTGTCTGTTTTTAATTGCTTATATGTGATATGCCATGTGATTGCTCAATATTTGCTAATGGACTTTATGAAACTCTAAAAACGGACTAATACTTATAGAGAATTTTAGATTGAACATGTCTAATATTACACACGCAAGCATACTCCTTGTGACCAGTTATGTGTTATTTGCGAAACAAAGGTTTTTGGACAAATTTAATACGGACATTATACTATAAAATTTGATTTCTTGTATAATTTTAGTTTTTACATGCTTTTATCATATGATGAATAACTACTACACCATGGCTTAATTGACCATGGCTTTAGTGGACTTCTAATTATTGGAAGAATTTGTAATTATTCCCGCGATATTAGCACATATAAAACTAATGTTAACAAAGGGTGTTTCTTAACATTTAAAGCATCATTAGTCAATTGGAAATATGGCTCATCCATTGTAAACAAACTATAAGAGAAGTTTATGGCGGGTTTGCTAAGGCTTCCCAAAAGAAGTCAGGTTTTTAATAAGCTTCGCGCTGACCTGTTTTTCGCTTCTTTATGCGTCCATAATGAAGCTACCGAGAACTCTTGACAAAATGATGTCTAAATTAAAAGGTTAACAAAATATTTTTCTTAACTTGTGCTACAAGATGTTTTGCATGCTTCTTGTACACACTTTTATCACATATTTTGTAAAGATTTATGCGTATACCTTATGTGAAATTTTAAGTCTATTCTAGCCAAAGTTAAGAACACATGCATTTGGATTAACTTCTCTGGTCAGACCTCAGGGCCTTTCCAACCCATGGCGAATTTTTTCTATTGGTTAGACCTTTGTCAATTTTTGCACGTTCTTTTTTGGTCGACTTAAATCGAGTTACCTGGTCAGACCTCGGACCCGAGGCACAAGATGAGACAAAACATGTACATGACATTACTATATGAGTTACTAAAGTCATTTGTCTCATAAAACTAAGAGTTGCATTTACAATGCAATTAACGCACGCCGCTTACCTCTTGCCCTACTTGTTTACACGTTGGTCAAACCTTCTGTAATAAGTGAGAGGTCAAATTGGATCTTAGTCTTATTAGTAATTAATTGGGTATTTAATTCTTTTAAGAATTTAATTATCGAAAATACTAAATAGAACTTTTTATGTTCTGGTTAATTATGTTATTGCAACATAATTCGTAAACGAAAGTTTGTTTTTCTTAAAAAGACAAACATATTCTCTTTTCCGGGTAAGAATAGTGAGACTTACTCATATCTCTTCTCATTGGTTGACAAGAATAAGATAGGGTTACAATTATCTTCTCCACTGCAATAATTGCAAAAGCAGCCTCATTACTGTCTTATCTATACCCGAATAGTTTACATGCTAAGTGTTGCTCCCTATCACGTGCTAACTGATAGTCAATCAAATCTTGAGTTTGTACTTCTTGTAAACCAGCTTCTTGATCGACATTCTCCTGAGGTTCCACCTCAAATGTATGATCCCCTAGCGGTTTCACCTCAAACTCAAATCCATGCAACACCTGCATTGAACCCGTACCTACACCAGAATCAATGAAAGTTTTTTTGTATTCCCCACTCTCATTGAAACCCATATTCCTGTAAAGCATTACCTTTGACATAACGTCATCTAACCTCCAAAGATCCTAGGAATATGCACTTGACCTTAACCGGTTCAAGCATCCATTTCTTAATACTAGCAAGCCAACCAAAAACCCCTAACATATCTATAGGTGTTTTAAATCCAATTGCTGATGATGGTGACCTATTTACTAGATATGTAGACATGGTTGTATCCTTTTTCTAAAAAACCTTGAACAAACCAGACTGAATCAAAAAACAACGTACCTTAGCAAAGACGCAGTGTTGCAAACCAAGGTCTACAAGGTCGATTAATCGCCGATTAGACGCTACAAGGCCACCAACCTTGCTGATTAATATAACAGGGTCAAACAAATAGGTCAACCATGGTCAACGGCGATCAACGGTGGTCAAACTTTCAATACCATGCCCTTGAGTCTTTTATAAAGAAACTCTCTATCTCGCGAATGTGGGCGCCTGGTATGATGATGTTATAAAAGGGGACTGTATCGAGAGGTCTCGGGTTCGGGTTCGAGTCTTGCTCACCCGGACCTCTTGTCTTTCCCCTTTTTTTTCGAAAACTCAAAGAAGCAAAGTTGTTAAGCTCGTGGGGCTTAACAACTTTGTCTTCTACAACTTTTTCTAAAAAGCACTCAATAAGCTTAAAAATAAGCTTAAAGTCGACAGAATACTTATATTGGCTTAAAGCTAAAATTTTCACTAAGTAATTTTGGACATGTGGGTAAATAAGCTAAACTAGGACATAATTAAGCTAAAGGGGACCTAAACTAATCTAAATAAGCTAAAAAGGCTAAAAGCTTAAGGCTAAATAAGCTGTGAAGAGCTTATGATGACAGAAAAGCTAAACAAAGCTTAAAGGGCAAAAACACTAAAGTGGGCATTCAAATAAGCTAGCAAAAGGGAAATAAGCAAACTAAACTATCTAATTTAACCTAAAAAGCTATGAGGGGCAACAATGAGCTTATGAGAAAAGCTCAATAAGCCAGAAAAGAAAAATAAGCAATCCCTACACCTAAGTAATGCAAAAACAGTCAAAAGCCAAGTTTGGGCTTAAAAATAAGCCAACAAATGAGCTTTTTAAAAGCTGAAACTTAGAAGGCTTATACAAGAGCTTATAAGCTCTTAAAATAAGCCAAGAGATTGGGCTTAAGTGGACTTAAAAGCTAAGCAATGAGAGCTTAAAGTCTCCCCTTTGCACCAGGGGAGATTTTGAGCTAAACTCAAGGGCTTATTTGACAGCTTTTAAAAAGCTGTCAAATAAGCTCTAAACAAAAAATTAAGCTAAAACAGATTGAGTACCCTAGCTTATGGACTTATGCACCAAATTTTAACTTTTAAAAATCATTTTTACTTGCTGATTTTTGATGGTGAAAAAGGGTCTTTGCTTTTTAAAAACTGCCACTTAAAAAGTCTTGAGTGGTTTTGACTTACCAAGTCAAAAGACAAAGAGGTTTGGGCAGCTTGTATTTAACACACAAAAGACTCACTTTAGGACACTAAAACTTAAGATCCAAGTGCTTATCTTAAATAAGCACTTGAAGCTCTTTGAAAACACCACAGTTTACAAAATGACTTAGAAAAACTTTTAAAAATCAATTTTCAAACTTAAAAACTTTTAAAACAGCTTCTATTAAGCTTAAGAACTTAAGCTAAACCTAACTAAATGACCCCAACCCATGCCAAAGCCATTTTGACCCGTTTTAAGGCTTATGCCAAACACCCTCTTATTTAAACTGTCAATACTAAAATGAGCTTAAAATCTAATTTAAAGCTAAAACAGCTGAAACCTTTTATCCACTCTTACTAAAATTCACCTAATTAAGCTAAATGAACACTTAAACCTACAGCTTATTAGGAAAAATAAGCTACTTACTCTCCTAGCTTGTTAATACTTAAATGACAGTTTTGAGAAAGTTAATCTAAATTGATTCTAGTTAAAAATTCTTAAAGATATTTAAAACTCTAACTAACCTAGTAACCCTAAGCATGATTAAGCATTCATAAAAATAAAACAATAAGCTAAATGAATAAGCTAAGTGCTACAGTGAATTATGGAAAATGGAACCTGAAATTTTTGTTGTCTCAGAACCAAGCCACTCTATCTGAGTGAGTGGCTTAAAACCTGAACCTAATGGCTCCTTAGCCTCTAAACCAATGAGCTTAAAGCTCAATAAGCTATATTAGCTTATTGCTTCTCAAAAGCCTCCAAAATGCATCAAATGACCTCTAGTGATCATTTTTAAATGTGAAATGAACAAAATGAAAAAATGAATGACTTAAAATAAGGATTTAACTGAATTTGAGCTTATGAACAGGAATAAGCCCAAAAGAGCTTATTGAGAGCTTCTTCAGGTAAAACAGCTTAAATTATGAAATGAAAAACACTTGAAACTTAAAACTGAATTTTATTGCTTAAAATCATAAAGCACAAGCTAAAAGTTACAAAGTACAAGTAATTAAAGCTGATTTCTAAGAACTTAAAAGAGAATGCTTAAAAATACGAAAAAAAATTACAAAACTGCTTCCTCAAACTAACTAACTATTCTCTTTTTTATAGATGTCCCAGGGGTCTTCTTGTGTTTGTGTTGTGAGAGGTTAAAGCCCAAAGCAATCTCAGCCTTTAATTCCCATTTGTGCTTCTTTGGTTTCATCATAGCCATCGAAATGAGTCTTGGGGAGTTGTGGGATTGCCAACTTGGCAATCTTACAGCTGGGAAAGGTAGTGGAAGGGGGGAAAAGTGATTATCCATGGGGGTGGAGAAGAAACGCAGGGTAAAAACGGGGTGGTTAACCCGTGAATTTTGTACCATGTTTTGGGCGGGAAAAAAAGTAGTTTTGGGGGATTGGGCACAAATTTGGCCCCTACATGGTGTTAAGTAACCATTGCACCTATTGTCCTTTGTGGTTAAATAACTTTGGGGAACTTGGCAAATCAAGAGTCCCCAAGGTTAAATGATCTACTTTCATTAACCTGTCCTCTTCTCTGGTCAGACCTCAGGGCCTTTCCAACCCATGGCGAATTTTTTCCATTGGTCAGACCTTTGTCAATTTTCGCACGTTCTCTTTTGGTCGACTTAAATCGAGTTACCTGGTCAGACCTCGGACCCGAGGCATAAGATGAGACAAAACATGTACATGACATTACTATATGAGTTACTAAAGTCATGTGTCTCATAAAACTAAGAGTTGCATTTACAATGCAATTAACGCACGCCGCTTACCTCTTGCCCTACTTGTTTACACGTTGGTCAGACCTTCTGTAATAAGTGGGAGGTCAAGTTGGATCTTAGTCTTATTAGTAATTAATTGGGTAGTTAATTCTTTTAAGAATTTAATTATCGAAAATACTAAATAGAACTTTCTATGTTCTGGTTAATTGTGTTATTGCAACATAATTCGTAAACGAAAGTTTGTTTTCTTGTAGAAGACAAACATGGTCTCTTTTCTGGTAAAAAGAGTGAGACTTACTCCTATCTCTTCTCATTGGTTGACAAGAATTAGATAGGGTTATAATTGAATTTTTCTCAATTATATTTAAACTCACTTTCAATCTTTCATTACCCTTTTCCGGTTCTGAAATATTTGAAAGATATATTACTTTGTGTAACTAGAGTACATTTTGTCTATAGCTACCAAAATAATGACGTCTTGCACTTGTCACGATGTATGAGTTTAAGCCGTAACGAGTAAAGAAAATTAGTAGCAGGTCTTCTAGGTATTTTCTTGGACTTATTTAATTCCTTATAGTGCTAAACACCCATGTGGTTAGAAATACAGATTAAGGAGGAAATGCATGATAAATATTCAAGTTAATGAATGCATGATGGCTAGTCCCTCATCTACATAAGTAGAACTTCTTATACTTTGTACAATACCTTGCTACTTGTAGGCATTCTAAGAGAGTAGACAGTAAATAAATCACTATTTTCTTTCTACTGGTGATGTAGCACTTACAATGTTGACAAATCTAGTGGGAGCTTTGCGTTTTATAACTGAAATAACATTCATGTGAGGTTGTCAATTTCAGTGGGAGCTACAAGATTCAATTCCTTGTTAGTTACCCATATTATTTCTAAGCTTGCTTTGAAATAATTTCATTACTTTCCGAATATGAACGACCATGGTTTTAAGGAAAATTGCATTTTATTTTATAAGATAACATGTTGCCTTTCCGATGTTGCTTTCCGAAACGTTATCTATAGAATAATAATCCACAATTCCTTATTCAACATTATGGTTTGAAATCTACTTGTAATATCTATGACACTATCATATTGTTTAAACAATCGAACGCTTGTCGTATGGTTTGTCTACTTTAGGTAATGTTGTCCCGTACACAAGTGGGAGAAATCCTAAGTGTGTGCAAGGAACAACATATAACAATATGATTAATTGGTTTCTCTTGACCGCAAGGTAAGAAAACTAATAAATCTACTAGGACTTAAACACACAAGATGTTTGTTGCCCTATTATATTTAAAAGTCAAGATATAATATAAAGATACTTCAACTTATTGACTATATGATTTAGTCAAAATAATTATGGTTAATTATATAATCATGATTATGAAGTATGAAATTAACTTGAAAT
Source organism: Tanacetum coccineum (assembly GCA_026074375.1). Lineage (NCBI taxonomy): Eukaryota > Viridiplantae > Streptophyta > Magnoliopsida > Asterales > Asteraceae > Tanacetum > Tanacetum coccineum. Next base: position 21,372 of record BQNB010003910.1, read on the forward strand.
TACCATTGAACTCAAGAGTTTGCGTTCATGATTACTTTAGTTAGTATAATTATGTTTACTTGTTAAGACGTAATTATAAAGTCCTTGAATTAATCAATGACTTATAACATAAAGTATGTAGTAACATTGTTATGTCTTCTTGTTAACACATAAACATAAGGTCCTTGAATGATTCAACGACATATAATGTATTTGACATGTTTTGTTTTCTTGTAAACACATGATCAAAGAATTCTTGAACTGTTCTGTCTTTTTGTGAACACATAAACATGTAGTTAATGTACTTATTCAATAAGTATACATTATAGCATGCACTTAGTTGTTAAATACTGTGTATTCAATTTGGCTCGACCCAATTGGTGAGTATTTGATCCAAAGAGAATTAAGTTATCTAGGGAGTTCTGATGGAGTCTCACAATTCCAATACTCATAGAATACCACACTATTATGGTATGTCTATTGTGTTGAAACAAACTATTATCATATTGTTTGATTTTAGATAACTTTTATTGCTCTACCTCCAAAATCGATCAAGGTTAGAAATTTACGTGTGTCATTGATATACTGAATATAGTTCCCATTAGGTCTTGATTAAAGTTTTGAAATTTGTTAATATCTTGTGAAGAGTATTATTAACAAGCTAGAGATGAGAACTATAAAATATATTTTGTTGTCCCAATTAAGAACAAATTATTGTTGCTTAAATACTTAGTGTTTAAAGAAGTATCTCTTCTTACAAAAGTAAGTGGGAGCATCTAAAAATCTTGAAGATATTCAAGAACAAAATACATAACCTTCTGAATTTATTTGCATGATGTCATACTAAGGTTAAGCATGAAAATATCAAACCAAAGTATAATGTAACTCTCATTCATAAATCCGTAAGGATGCCTCATCAATGGAGTGATATTTTTATATCAATGCTGAGGAATATTAGTTAAAGGGTCATAATAAACTTGATAACTAATAAGATGAATTATCACATCTTGGATATGATAAATATGAATGAAAAGATGCTGTCCTTAAAAGACAAATCAATGTTGTGAGCTTGATTGATCTTTTACCAAACAGTTAAACTGAAAGGTTATAATGGGTTTCTTTTGAAGAAAGACTCATAAGGACAAAATTATATACACATTAATGCCTGACGGACGATAAGAGTTTTTAATCTTACTCAAACAATTGACTGTGATTAAATCTTTCCTTTCTACACGCATTAATTATATAAAGATAACTAATTGTCATACAAGTTTCCTTGAATCTTTCATATGGCGAGTTAAGGATCATAACTCTTTCCTTAATGATTACCTTGCGAGGACGATGTGTAATCAAAAGGGTTATGAGTCTATATTTGTTTTATGACAATTAAGTTTTATAACTCTTTTCTTTATGATTACCTTTTTGGCGAGGACGGTGTGTAATCAAAAGGTTATGAGTTTAAAATAGTCTTTATCAAGTATACAAGATAATAGAATCCAATTGTGGATTGGATCATGCATCTAGGAGCTGAGATCTTAAGTTTAATCACAATATGATTTTTGATTAATAACTCCTGAGTACACCTGACATCAAGTGGGAGCACTATGTTTTTCCTCAAATTCATATGTTGTGTAACATATTGAAGGTATCATTCCATCTAAGATAGATGTTAATCCTTGAGGTTGTAATGAAACTTCACTTGTGAATTTTAGGAAATTAAACAAACGACCTTGGAATGAATGTTTAATGAAATAAACATATGCGGGAATTAAGTCCAACATAATGCAATACATCATTGAAGCAAGTCTTAAATGATATATTTCACTTGAGATAATTTAATACATGGATAGAAACCTTGTGTTTTTAACAAAGGATTCATCATGTAAATCTTATATTGTGTATGAAACTGGTTGTTACTTTTGCACAACAGCAAGATGAGCTAACAACAACAATATCTAATTGAGAGTGTTTAGATGACTGATAACAATAATATCTAATTGAGAGTGATTTATATGATTGTTAAAATAAATGTTTATGAATTATATAAGGCATAGTGTTGTTTATGTTCACATGATGCTAGAGAATAATCAATTCTAGTTATAGTAGGATTTTATCATTTATGATAAATTTGCTAACTAGATATGCTTATCTTAGAGCATATTTGCAATACACATTAAAAAATGAGAATACTTTACATTTTAAGAAACTGTAAAGATGACTGTCTGAGATAAGTATGTGGGTGACTACAAATACCTCATAAAAGGTATTGTCACATTTCCATACTATGATTCTTGCAATAGTATGCAAATATACATACGACACTCATCATAGCGTTCAAATTCTTCACAAATTTGTGAATTTGAAACAAGTATTCGGAAAGTTTACTCAGATAACTATTTAGCTGTCTTGTAAAGAAAAAGTTGAGAATGTTGGATACATTGGACTTCAACTTGCTAATTAGTTTCATGCATATCTGTTTTTTTGGTATTTGGATAATTGAGATGTAAGACAATTTTTACTTTCTGATGAATGAAGATACGTGGTATTTGTTATTCATACATATAATAATTGTTATCCTGTATTTGCATGTTTAATCCTTGAATGATTTATCATTCTAAACATGTCCATTGTCGGTTAACAATATGGGAGTATTGTTACATAAGACAAATGTGAGTGTTGGTTATATTCTTTGAATATATGGATGGTTCCTGCCAAATTCATATGTTATTCACAAGGGATGCATATTGGATACCCCAACCTTTGAATATTTACTTTTGGATCCTTAGTCATGAGTAAAATATCAAAAAATGGTTAGTTAAGTCATCCTTAGACTTGAGAATACAAACAAGTTCTGGTATGTGTGGATATCACTTTTTAATTCTAAGTCAAATGCTAACCTGAAAATGGTAGTTATAAAGGCTATTATTGGAAGTGATGTGAAGCAGCATTCACAACACTTGTATTCAACAAAGAATTTGTTCCTCCACTTGATGTGCAGTATGATACCATTGGCGCCTCTCCAGAATTAATCAGATAATTGTGTGGCCGCACCCAAAGGGTAATGCAAGATGATTCTTGATTACATTTGGTATATCTGTATTAAGTTCTATAACGAGAATCTAAATGGTTAAACTATATGGAATGAGTTAGGATCCATATCCATGGTTTAACGGTATTTGAACAAAGGGATGATTATAGCAAGAGATACATAACCATACTACTGAGAATATTTTTGAAACTTAATCTCAGACATTTCTAGTTTTAATAACGAATGTGAGTGTTGCTAGACGTTTCTGTCGTTAGTATTTGAGCAGTCTGCTACTCCAACTCCTAAGTGGGAGCTGTTGGATTATGGTAGTTGGATTAGCACTAATACGACTAGAAATGTGTAAGCCTATTGGGGGCACACACGTTAAGACACGAAGAGTACGTTTATTATGTATTTGATATATATAACTCGTTTATATTTATTAAATATATAATATGTTTTACGAAATATATTTAAACGGTCGTTAGTTTGCATTAGACGCTTAACGAACTTTATATATCCGTTATATAAATAAAAAGAGAAAGGCTTAAATGGTCGAAACGGAAACTCTTGTCCTCCTCCCAAAAGTGACAGATTTTGGAGGATCCTAAAAAGGAATTTGTGTGCAAATTATAGAGATAATGATGAGTGTTTATGATAAGATAGAAGAGTTGTGATAAGCTAAGAACTTGAAGATTATCTTCAAGGTTTTAGAGTTGATCTACAACTTGAGTTGATGTGCTATATAAACACCCCATTCCTTCTCCCTTATTAACTCGTCCCGCTCAAATCATACGGCCAAATAATCTTCCAAAAGATAATAACTTGTCTATTCTCTTTTCTTCTTGTTTTTTTCCCATACAACAAGAGTAGTTAATACCAAAAGGTGTTTTCCTTTTGCTATTAATTTTGATACGGCAGAAGACATAAACTTAGGTTTATTGTCTTTATTCTCTTATCTTTTTTCAGCAACGATCAAACACATCTCTTTGGGATTTGGTCGTGTGCATTCAAGGTATAAGAACACTTGTTGTTAGTTACGTAGAACTACTACCAGCATGGTAGCGTGCTTGATTGACGTGTTGTGTGAGCAACCATAGAGGTGAAAATTTATCCGCTAGTTTCATAAGGTTTAGTTCTCGTTTGATTTGTTCAAGGCATTCAACAAGGGTTAGTTTTCTCATACTTTTTATGTTTATTGTGTGTTAATCATATATGCTAAACTAGATCCATATCCGCTGCGTACTCGTAGTTATTGGTTAACTAGATTTAAATCCCAACACGGACAATCCTAAGATCGCTATTTCATAGTATTACTTCAGTATCATATAATTTTTGTTAACACGATGATAAGATATAATGTCATAGTTGACCCACATACGAAGGCCCAGACAAAGCTTATAATGTGGCCTGGACCGAAATAATTTAGACAGCATGACCTAACGCTATCACTTCCCAACAACCCAAGTTTGCTAAACTTTTGATAGAACTTGGACTCTTAAAAACACTATGGTTTGTCTTTTTGTCTCAACAATTTACATGCACGTCTTAGTCTAACTCCTACATAAACATATTGCATCATAATCAAGCATCGCTCAACAATTTCTTGAATTAAAACCATCGTGTCAACCTACCATCGTTACATTGTGGTGCGCCAAAGATGAAACCACAAACCATCTTTTCTGTCCAATAAAATTTGCATAATTTGGTTGCTAAAATAACAAATGCAACATATGTGTAGTTATTTTCCAATTGAACATTGGTATAATATATAGCAAAGGTGATCAGAAAACCATTTTCACATACTTAAGCTATGGGATGATTTCTGATTTCAGACTTTATTGTTAAGTTAGAAGAGTGTTTAATACCCACATCTAATATATGTTGTAGAACAAATAGGTTAGAAAGAATGAAGTATGAAATTATCTCTTTCCCCTCACCTCCTTTTATAGAGATGAGAGGGAGGATGGGCTTGGGCCGTAGAGAAACCCAACAACCCTAATATGGCTATAATTAGAGCTAAATTTACACTAAACCCCCTAACCTATTAATCAAAGTGAATACTATATCTAACAAATTCCACCTCAGTATCACTATTAGTCAATACCAATATGCAGCAATCTCGACTTGTGTTGGAACCTCGGACCGTCAACCGGCTTTTACCAAGGCACGAGTAGCAATACCTGCTACTAACCTTAGCTCATATCTTGACTCTGTTAAAAGTCCTTTAGCCATATTTCATTCTTCCAAGCCTTAGTAAACGTCATATATCCCGCTTCAGTTGTTGACAAAGCTTCCATGTGTTGTGAATTAGCTTTCAAGCTTCCTACACATCCCAGTATCGTCAACCCGTACCCTGTGATTTATCTACCCATGACAGTGATCGATCTTCCCATGGCGTAGTCAAAATCCACAAAAACCTGTACGTCTGTCTGTAATCCACGATCAAACTTATTCAACATACCCACATCTGCAGATGCTATGTCAAGTCTCGTGCAGACCATCTGATTCTCCTGGCTTCCAACCGCATATATATGTGACCACTTACCTTTCTTTTTCACATCACAACCCCTGATAGACTACCCTCCAACGATAGTATGGAGTGTCCCTTCTGTAACACCCCCAAAATCAGGTCGCAGCGGAAAGGTAACATTGGGGTGCTACTTCAAAGTACAAAAATCAAGATATAGAAAACGACCTTAAATGGACGTTAAAAATAAGATTCATTCAATGTCATTACAAAATATCAGAGTTTTCACGTTAGGTCCATAAGTTTTATAAAAAGGACATTTAGATTTTATAAGGGCAAAGTTTAATTGAATTTAAGAAATCAGGAATCCTTAATAGTATCCGTCACGGCTCCCTTACAAGCATTATAGCACTCAGCACCTGTAGATAAAACGAGTGGGCGATTCCTAAAAACGTCCAACAAAAACAATTGTTGAGTAATTCATTAGGGTTTATTCAGGAAATATGCGCGTGGTACCACTAGATGCGAAGTAAAATGGTGGTCTACAGTACGTATTCCGAAGTCCAAAATAGGTGAAGGGTAGACAAGAGAAACACATTCATCATGTCCATCTCTTGTATTATTTGCACTAAGCTTATGACTCGAGAAGCTGTATTCATTTTTAATGGATTTGCAACAGTATCGTATTTGCCACCAGTAATCGTAATTGATATATGGATTTGATACCAGTAATCATTATTTGCACCAGTAATCGTATTATATGGATTTGCGCCAGTAATCGTATTTTCACACAGTAATAGTAATTATAAATGGGATTTGCCACCAGTAATCGTATTTGCACCAGTAATAGTAATTATAATTGATTTGCACCAGTAATGTATTGTTGCACCAGTAATGCGTAATTATAATGGATTTGCACCAGTAATCGTAATTGTAATGGATTGCCTCCAGTAAATTTGTGGCTCTTAGGCAATAGCATTCATGCATAATAATATGGATAGCATTCACAATTTGAAAACACTTGTGTCCAAAGTAAAAATACAAGCAATGTAATTCCACGTAGAGTTTGTTAAAACAATTAAGTCGGTAAAAAAGGGGCTATGAATACCAAAGTATTGAAACGGTAATTATACTGTATGTAAATCTTTTTACGCAAGTTTGTTGAAACGAGCATGTATTCCGCCTCAGGGTTTATAAAATATATTGAAAGTAAGTATTTTAAAAGCGAGTACTCATGAACTTCACCTTGAGTGAATGGTAATCAACAAGTATTCAAAAATAGAAGAGACATCGCGGTCTCACTCGAGAGTGGTAAATCGAGGCAAACGCTAGGATACCGAATTTAGTCGTTATATAGTAATATACACTTTGATTAATGCGTCACGTAAAAGATCGAATGCAACCTAAATTATCATAGGTCGTATAAGTACCGAGTACTTGAATATAATCTTATAGTTGTTACATCGTACTATCGTTCGGGCTATCATAATTTAAGAGGTCATGACATGACGTTCGAGGAGTTAGGACACTTTAAATCGTAAATCCAACAACTCGTCGAAACGCCATCCGAAGAGGCCTCATTATGAAACTCCCTAGTAATATAGTACTTTGATAACCACATAATATTCTATATAGCTCAATCACCAACTAATGGTTTTGGTAAAATTGTGTTTAATAAGTTAAAACGTTTATAATTACCGTTTTAGTAAAACTAGCATAACTTTTGCGTTTTAAGCCCGATTTTGACGTTTCTTATGCCCACGTCTTCGTAGTAAGACGAGTGATCAAAATATTACATTTTCAAGTTTTTGATATTCTGCGATGAATAGTGTTTTTACTGTTCACGACAGCTCCTTACTCGTTTTAGGGTTTTAATTAGCGTAAACTTGTAATCGTAATAACTTATTCGTTTTAATCCCGATTTTAGTGATTCCTTCGAGTACGTCTCCGTTATTAAAAGATTTATTATATTTTACAAAGTTGGGTCCGCTGATGAATAGTACTTTTACTGTTCATAGTTTATAAAATTACTTTTATAAACTTTAATTATCGAAAATGTCGTAGTTTATTCATTATAGTTCCGTTTTTAGCGATTCTTTCGAGTACGATCTCGTAATTAAAAGTTATATCATATTTTTGATGTTTTAAAAATATGAGTTGCTGTAATGAATAGTGCTTTTTATAAAAATAGTTTTATAAAAGTATTTCTCGTCGTAAAATCGTAATTAACGTATCTTTTTCGTTATAAATCGGTTTTTCGAGTTTCTTATCATTTTGGAATCGTCATGAGGCGTATTATTTTTATATTAGGCTCTACCTACTGTATGAAACACGAAATAAAAACCCTTTTATTATCCAAGTGTATTGATTTATAAAAAGTTTGTTTTATTAACTTTATAAACCCTAATTTATAACTAAACATGTTTATACTTAAACAACATGATATCATAATTATAGATCCATTATTTCATGATATATATGACCATATGACATAAGAAAAAGTGTGTAAATTCATAAACATAAGTGTTAACTCTTTTTACATATTTAAAAGTCCTTAGTGGTGATTTAGCCATATATAACATATCACACATAAAATAATGATAATAAAAAGTATAAAGGAATTTAGAAGACCTTAGGGATGATGTATGAGATGAGAAATGAATGCTAAACCCGTGTTTAGCCTTAAAACCCAAGCTTGCACTTAAGAAAACCCTTGTTTCCAAATAAAAACCCAAATCTTGATTTCTTGCTTAATACTTGCAAATGGTGATTCAATGGTTGGAAACACCTTAGAATGACTTATAATAGATGTGTATAGAAGTGTATGGGTTGTAGAAAAATTGCTATGGATTTGATAGAGTGCTTGCTTATTGCCGTAGCAATATAGAGAGGAAAAGGGAAGTTTGTTTTGGTTTTCTAGTTAAGTGTAAAGCATATGTGAATAACTTAGCTAGTAATGTATGTATATAAGAAGTATAACTAGTCAAAGGAACATGTTGAAGTCTTAGGAATGGGTCTTAGTCTTGGTCCAAGTCAAAGAGACATGGCATGGTGAAGTAATAAAGAGGCATGGTGTAGGTTAATGAAGTATGGTGTTCATTTGACCAATTTGAAGAATTTTTCATATATTACTTGTACAAATGGAAAGAATTTCGGCAAAGATAGGATATAGATGATATATTTTGCAACTTTTATGTATTGGGTATAAAAGTGGGTATTTGTTGAAGCGTAGAAAAGTTTTGGTGGTTCCGGGTATGCCTAAACGCAATTTATCGCGAAACGTATTTAATTTACGTAACCAAAAATAAAATATAAAAGTTAATTATTACTTTTGAAAAAATAATATAATGATTGCTTGACGAAAACTTTAATTCGTTTGGTGTCCGTTTACATTAATTGATAATTTATAGCTTACGCGATTTAACTTAATTATTATAATTAAAAGCGAACGCGTACGAGAAAAGAAAAAAAATAAATAGTGAAAAATGACAAAATGAATGATGTCATAAAATGACCTGAAAATACGAAATGTTACACCTTCAACAAAGTCTGTACCAACTTTTTGTTGTGAATCCGAGATTATGACACCCTTAGAGTATTACCACTCTGATCCCTGATGATCTCCAAACCAAGTATATTTTCCTTTGCTTTAACTAGCAAACCCTTGGTAGCCCAGATCTCAGCCTTACATCCGCAAGAAAAAACCATATCATCTATTTAGAGAAATAGATGTATGAACATACCTAGTGTATACTCCCAGTAATAGCCATCGCTATCGTCACTGCATTTTCTGCAACCGTTGCTGAGCACATACACATCTGACCGAGCATCCATATCATCTTTTAATCCAGCCTTCCACTTGAAAATTACCTCACAAGCAACTGTATTATTGAAAGTCAATGACTCATCTGCATAAATCTTCTCCACTGCAATAATTGCAAAAGCAGCCTTATTACTGTCTTCTCTATACCCGAATAGTTTACATGCTAAGTGTTGCTCCTTATCACGTGTTAACTGATAGTCAATCAAATCTTGAGTTTGTACTTCTTGTAAACCAGCTTCTTGATCGACATTCTCCTGAGGTTCCACCTCAAATGTATGATCCCCTAGCGGTTTCACCTCAAACTCAAATCCATGCAACACCTGCATTGAACCCGTACCTACACCGGAATCAATGAAAGTTTTCTTGTATTCCCCACTCTCATTGAAACCCATATTCCTGTAAAGCATTACCTTTGACGTAACGTCATCTAACCTCCAAAGATCCTAGGAATATGCACTTGACCTTAACCGGTTCAAGCATCCGTTTCTTAATACTAGCAAGCCAACCAAAAACCCCTAACATATCTATAGGTGTTTTAAATCCAATTGCTGATGATGGTGACCTATTTACTAGATATGTAGACATGGTTGTATCCTCTTCCTAAAAAACCTTGGAGAAACCAGACTGAATCAGAAAACAACGTACCTTAGCAAAGAGTGTCACGTTTGTCTCATCAACCAACCTATTCTGCTGTTGTAGCCCTGTAACACCCAAATGTTTGGCGACCCCACTCTTCATACATTGTTGTGTAGACTTCTGATTATAAGAATTGAGAACATTACCCGTCTTGATCTTCCACCCAGTCTGATATTCTTTTTTCTGCTCCTTTACCAAGCAGTTCGTGTTTGTCTTCTCTTCAGGTTGCTTGTCCTCCAACTGTATTTGATCCGTTGCAGTATCATCGTTACTAACCTGAAAAACCTCAGCTTCACGATCCCCTTGAGCTCCCTGCAGTTCAACCTCAAACCAAACACGTTTTTCATCATGTACTCCATGGACTCCTGTTTCAACACCAGGACCAAGTTGTTTGAACCCAACTTGTTTTGAACCTCCATGCTTTTGTACAATATTCCCATCGAGCTTTTTGATGTTTAACCTAGTATTCATACTAGCAATTCTTTTAACCCTTTGCTTACCGTTTAACCATTTGTGAATTTACCTACACAAAACACGATCTAGCAAAGTAACCTGTTTGTAAAAAAAACCTTGCTTTATCAATATAACCATAAGAATAAACCTTCTTAGATATCGATCAAACCAAGAAACCCTTCAAATAAAACCCCCTTCTTAATCAAATATCGATTAAACCTTTGAAATCAGACCATCCAATCAAATCGACAACCCTTGATTCAAGAAAGTACCCGACACTTTTTGAAGTAACCCTTGTCGTACTTTTATTTTTGCAAAATAATTTCTTGTAACCTAAGAAACCTTGCAACATCGATAAGTCTTAAACTTATTCTTCAACCCTTTGTTTATTCTAATAACCTTGTGATATAAACCTCACAACACAGAATCAAACAAAGTACCTTGTGCAATAACTCCAAAGAATTTTTTTTATTATTATTTGAAAACTAACCTCCCTTAAGTCTTCTACACCTTGTCTCGAACCCGGACAATCGAAGAACTCAAGAAACCTTTTACTGTCGATATCCACCTGCTGCAACCTTGTCATTCATGAACCTGGACGCCAAGAAATTTGTTGTTGCGAACCTTGTAGCCTAAACAGAAGATACCCTCCTGCTCCTATCAGAAAACCGAACAACAAAGACCTCTTCTTGATCGATCCTAGTTAACCAGAGAACCCGCTCTTGATATCATTTGTAAGATTCGATCACCCTACAACCTGGTTACTAGTGCGGAATAAATTCGATCTTGAAGACGAACACAACCTAGCAGATTATGTATGACAAAAATAGAGAAAAATGCACAAGAATATAACCATCAATATTAAATTTTTATTGAGTAAGAAAAGAATGAAGTACAAAACTCTTTTCCCCCTTACCTCCTTTTATAAAGATTAGGGGGAGGATGGGCTTGGGCCGTAGAGAAACCCAACAACCCTAATATGACTATAATTAGAGGTAACTTTACACTAAACCCCCTAATCTATTGACTAAAGTAAATACTATATCTAACATATGTAAGCATGTGTGTGTTCTAACTCACCCCCATTTAGTATAATCCTATCTAGTTAATAAATTTCATTAATCGCCTCTCAACAAAAATACAAAATAATCATTACATGTCTCTAATTGACGTATTAATCAAATTACTAAATTTACCATCCATTTGCAGTAAAAAGCCACATACTGTAGCTTGTATATTATCATATCGAAGTTGCTCATAAAATCTGAAAGTTTCTGTAAAAACATATATTTGCTTCTGAGTTCACCCTCCATGTGTTTGCAGTACAAAATAACTAATAGAATGGGTGAAACGGTTATAGACTAGTTCATACTTGAACAAACTACTAATAGTTTTTATTTTAGCAATGTCCCAATGCTTGAACTACAATTTATATAATGTGTCGAGATTTGACCGTTTTATAATTGATTTACAATGTTAAATTTGAAATGTTATCCACTAACAGTTGTCATTTTGAAATAATAGTAACATGTTTTTGATATCTTTCTGCACAAAAGAGGTTGGAAACAATAAGAAGAAAGTACAGAGAAAATAAAAAGTCTCACCTTTTTTAACAAGTATTCATAAATGGAACATTGTTATAAATGCTTATATTATTTACGTTTGTATGTTATGCATGCATGTATCTGATGATTTTTGTGTATAAACAAGTAAGATTGGCCGCGCGTTGACGCGGGACATAATTTTTATGCGAATCGATTTCGAATGAATATTGTGTGCGAATGGGTCTGCGGGTTGTGGCGGAGCTGACTTGTATGCAACATATGTATTTTATTTCACTGAGCATTTTTTTAACAATCATGGAATTTGAATGAGTATTTGTCGTTGGAACGAGTATATTATTTTTTACTTATTTGGTTAGCAAAATATTTGGTTAACAAAAGTCGTAAATAGTTAAAAGTTGAGGGTACAGTTTGTAAATTTGTTTATTTTTTTATATTTATATTAAACTTCAACGTTTTTTATAAAATCGTGTGCATGTCGGAAGTATTTAATATTGGGCTCGTTTTGTTCGCAATTGAAAGATCTTTCCGCTGGTATTTTTATATCTGAATGAATCGGTAGATATGTGTTATATATTTGATAAATAAAGTTTATTATATAAAAAAGTCGTAAATAGTTAAAAGTTGAGGGGCTGTTTTGTAAATTCTTTTTTTTCTATTTATATTAAACTTCAACATTTTTAAAAAAATCGTGTGTACGTCAGAAGCATTGCAATATTGGGCTCGTTTTGTTCGCAATTCGAAGATCTTTCCGATGATATTTTTTTATCTGAATGAATCGGTAGATATGCGTTATATATTTGATAAATAAAGTTTATTCTATAAAAAAGTCGTGAATAGTTAAAAGTTGAGGGTCGTTTTGTAAGTTATTTATTTATTTTATTTTGGGCCGCCGGAAGTTTTTTTTTACATTGGGCCGATACTGGGCTTATGTTTTAAAAAATCGTGTGTACGTCAAAAACATTGCAATATTGGGCTCGTTTTGTTCGCAATTTGAATATCTTTCCTATATATATTTAATAAATAAAGTTTATTCTATAAAAAAATCGTGAATAGTTAAAAGTTGAAGGTCGTTTTGTAAGTTATTAACTTATTTTATTTTGGGCCGCCGGAAGTTTTTTTTACATTGGGCCGGTACTGGGCTTATGTTTTTTGCCCGAATGCCCTAGAGAAAAAGACAAAATACCATTTTGATGTTTAGTATATTGTCTAATAGAGGAGTTTAACAAAGCAGAACTCATCAAAATCATTCTCATTGATTCATCAAACTTTAGGACTCTATTCAACATGTTGGGATTTAGCAAACTAGGTAACCAGTTTAGCTACGAGTACGCAACGGATTGGATCTAGTTTTAGCACATAAGATTAACACAAAATAAAAGGACAGTAAACTTACCTTTAAGCTTTAGATCCTGAATAAGCAGTTAAATTACTGCTTCTTCGGTTGCTCACACAAACACGTCAACCAAGTATTAGTTGATTGCTAGTCTACATTCACGAACAAACACCACGTGTTATAGCCAAATCCAAACATACCAGTTGAGCTTGAACCGAAAACCAATAAACCGAATAAATCCTAATTCGGTTAGGGTTTACCGAAAACCAAACATCCCTAATTCGGTTAGGGTTTGAAAATCGAAAACCGAATAAACCCTAAAACGGGTTTATGTCTTTGTCGAGCTAGGAGAGACACCGAAAACGAACGTTTCATGTGATCTTAGAAAATCGAAAAACCCTTTGTGGGTTTTACAGAATTCGGCGAGGGGAAGAACCAAAAATCCTAAAACAAGGTTTTAGGGTTTCGGTTAAGGTTTTGGGAGGAGGAAGGAGCACCGAAAACAATTTAGGTTTTAGGGATTTGATTTGTGAATCAATGAATGAAGAACGAGGTGAGGGGTATGTGTTTATATTGGCACATAACCCTACCTCAATTCTTGTACAACAAGGAAACAATGTTTCCTTTTCCCCCTTCCATAATCAACCCAAACACCCCTCTAGAACCCTCTTAGGTTCGGCTACAATAGGCCACCTACGGGTTCGGGTTCTTGTTCAGTTTTAGTCCCTTAGGTTTATTATTTTAATATTCGTTAAGCTAGTTAAACAATTAACGTATATCAACGACAATTTAAATCATATCATGAAGTGAAACATACTCTATGTGTTTAATGCGTGTACCCCCAGTAGGCTCGCGTATTTCTAACATATAACTTGCAAAACCAACTAACATTTCCAACAACTCCCACTTGGGAGTCGGAGTAGCGGGCTTGCAGATATACTGATAACTGGAAATGTCTAGCAAACACACACAATTACCTTTAGATTAGAAATACTTGAGATAAAAGTTTCAGGAACTATCTTAGCTTATAATGGTTAGTTTATTTCTTGATTTTAATCATCATCCCTTTGTTCTAGATACCGTTAAACCATGTATATGGATCCTAACTCATTTCATATAGTTTAACATTATGTTTCTCGTTATAGAAATAATTCAGATTTACCAAATGTAATCAAGAATCATCTTGTATTACCCTTTGGGCACGGCCATGCAATCATCTGATTAATTCTGGAGAGGGCCCATGGTATCTTACTGCACATATCAAGTGGAGGAACAAAATTCTTTGTTGACTACAAGTGTTGTGGATGCTGCTTCACATCACTTCCAAGAATAGCCTTTATGACTACCTTATTCAGGATAACGTTTGACTTAGACTCAAAAAGTGATATCCACACATACAGAACTTGCTTGCATCTCAAGTCTAAGGACGACTTTTAAACCATTTTTGACATTTACATATGACGAGGATCCAAAAGTACACATGAGTTTGGCGGGAACCATCCTTATATTCAAAGAATATAACCAACACTCACATTTGCTTTACATAACAATATTCCCATATTGTTAACTGACAATGGACATATTTAGAATGATAAATCATTCAAGGATTAAACATGCAAATATAGAATAACAGTTATTATATGATTGAAAACAAATATCAAGTATCTTTATTCATCAGAAAATAAAAACTGTCATACAATTCCAAATTATCCAAATACTAATAAACACGGATTTACATTAGACTACTAGCTGGTATCATTCCTATTTTCTCAGTCAACTCAGAATGTTTAGGAAATGCTAAGGCCTTTGTAAAAGGGTCAGCTAAGTTGTCATATGTGTCAACTTTTTCTATCCTCACATCACCCATTTCTATGGTTTCTCGAAGATAGTGAACTTTTGCGTGAAAATGTCTTGCACCTTTAGTGATTCCATTATCTTTTGCTATTGCTATGCTCTAGTATTGTCACAATACATATTTATGGGTTCTTCAATTGTGGGAACAACACCAAGCCCAAAAATGAATTTACGAATCCATATAGCCTCTTTTGATGCGTCAAAGACAGCGATATATTTAGCATCAGTAGATGAAGTTGCAAAGATACTATGCGTTGTGCTTTTCCAGTCAATAGCACCTCTATTTAAAATGAATTGTGGCACCCCGTAAGAAAATTAGATTCCCTTTTCGTTAAGTAAAAGTCATGTACTGCAAGTTTGCAAATTTACCGTTAATTTTCAACGAGAAGTCAACCAATCAATTCTTCTGCACCATCTTTCAACAAGCTGTCGTACCCACGACAGTTGTTCTCCGTAACTTAACCTTTATATGTTCATTTGTTCGTGAGAGTTTTAAAAACTTGACCTTATTCCACAACATATACACGACTTGCATGGTAGGAACCATGCAAGGTTCGCATGAAATCAAAACATGAAAAGAATTGGTCGTACATTAACATAAAATAAACGATGTAGGGAAACTTAAGGTTTAAAAAAAAACAAAAAATAAACAATGTAACAACAAGGAAAAATACAAATAACCTAAGACTTGAAGAGTTGGCTCACGAATGAGACGTGTGAGTACAAGGGTACACTAAAGACTTCATAGAAGGATTTATGAGGTACTTAGGTTCGTCACCTTGTGATCCAATCTAGTTTGGCTCAATGACGAGCCACAATGAGCCATGGGCTCATTGTTGGAACGTCACAACCTCTAAGAAACCATGAGCAAATCATGCACGATGCCATCTTAGTCTGACCTCGTATCATGCCTTGAGACTCGTATAAGTAAGCCGCTACCGATTGTATGTTTCGTTGCCCCATTACTGACCTTATTAGTTTTCGCACCTAGATCACAGCCAACCCTTATTAATCGTACCCAGCTACAGTCTAACTTTGTTGTTCGTATGACCCAATTTCGATCCTTGTGATTTCATGACCAGGCTGTTGCCACCATTGTCGAAACTCATGAAGTTTCGCAGCAACTGCTGCTATTGTCATGACCTTTTAGTTGCGAAATGACACCACAACGCCTTAGTTACGGCCCTTACTTATCACATAACTAACATTATAAGAATAGAGCAGTGCAGTTTCATGGAGAATTAATATACAGCATGCGCTACTATAATGATGAGAAAGAAGAACACTAGAGATAAATGAACAAAGGTGCGTGAGTGGAAGCAAACGACACCACAACAGTGGTTGTCTTGTTGGCTGCGTCAGAATCAGCATGAAAAAAAAAGTGAAATCAGTAGCCATGTATTTAGTAAAACAAATGGCCATTGTGGAGTATAAAAATATAACAGATATATATATGACATTATAGCAACTTACATGTACCTTTAAAAGGTAACTTTCATACGTAAAGAAGTAGGAAGCGTGTAAGATTTCGAGTCCTCAAGGCTCAAGCAAAATGGGTAAACTCTTTAACGAACCAATATTTATCCCGATAAGTAAGAAATTTAAATAATGTCTTTCGATGGTTTAAAAATAGTGACAACGAAATAAAAAAAAAAAAAAAAAAAAAAAAAAACCAAGTATATAAACTTAAAACAAATTTAAAACATGCGATTTAAAAACTTATTTAACGTTAAAAAATATTATAAAGCTTGTTCGAGGTTATAACATGTAAAAGTCATAATAATAAAAAGAGTATAAAAATATAAAAAGTTACATAATTGAAATATATTATTATTTGGAAAAGGTCAAGTGATTAAAAAATGTTATTTTCTGATAAGAAATTTAAACGAGTTGAGCTAGCCATAATATATAAACCTGATAATTACACAAATAAATTTATGACTTCGATGTAAATAAAATAAACGAGATAAATATAAACCTAAGTAACAGTACAAAATTTTACATTCCTTAGACATAAATCACACGAACTTGTAAATATAAGAGCGACACATAATAATATTAACATATCCTGTATAGATACTTATAATTGTAAAGTCGTCACTAGAGCCAACGGTTTAAATAACATTTTGAAAACATAAAATGTTACCTCATAACGACCATGGAAGCCTTTATGACCATTGCATAATTCAACGCATACATAAGTTATAGAATGTAACTCAGATAAGTCATAATTACATTAGGTTTTGACTGAGTCCACTAATTGACGTACATTGAATCAATTGTCATCTCTAGGCGATTAATAGACAAGTTAGTTTTCTTAGTCCCCTATCTAACTGTTTTAAGTCATCTTTTGGGGTTATAGAAACATTCTTTATTTCAAACCGTGTGAATACAATACAATTACTCTTTACTTGATTGGTCTAAGTCCCCTATTTTAACCAAGTTTGCTAATTGCCCGAATTATTATGAACCGTAAATTTGCTTGACACAAATAGTTGGTTAAATGTGCGCAATGTTAAGGATAGATCTATCGGGATTGACAGTCCATGTTGTCTTGGACTGAACATAATCAAGCAAACACAGTTTTCATTTGAGTCAGATTACGTGTGTCCCGTGTTAGACACCTGCAAGGGCAATCAGTACCATTGTTGGTTAATTGATAACTGCTTCGGAGTCATGGACTTATACAAAATAATGGCAATTATATTACTTTGTATCTGTTAAATTTCATATGTGATGAAAATCAAGTTGATTCATAAACACTAACATTTTTCTGCTTAACAAAACCTAAGAACTCACCACATATGTTGACACTTGTAGCATGTTTTCTCATGTTTTAAGAACGAAGATGCGATAATGACATTCTCATGCATTTGCAGATATTTTCCCGTTAACTGAGATACTTGTACTATTTAAAAACGAAGATCGTATCGACTAATTTATTATGCTTTCCGCAGAATATTTAAACAATTTTATTATTACCTAAATTCAAGTGATCAATTTTCTTAAAACAGACTCAAATGAGGACGTTCAGAATGCCTTATAAGTATGATAATCATGAAGTCACACGCCCTCGGGCTTGCCATAATACTTGTATATTTTATGGGTGTGACAAATTTGGTAAAGATCTCTGAGTTATAGAGAACTAGGTTGCATTAGGTAAATACAGACTATAACTACTTATCTTCTTAACATGCTTATTATGCTTCTATTGTCTGTCATTGTTGGTTTCTCAATATGGGGTACATAGGAATCAACAATCAAAGGAGTACATATATATTAAAATGGGATACATGTGAAATAGACATATATGAGATACATATACTTAATATGGGTTACATGTGTATTAAACATATACATATACTTAATATGGGTTACATGTGCATTAAACAGGCTTAACTACGCGTATTTTGAAATATACCTATATCCTTATTTCATATTTTCTTGTCTCAAACGACCATGGTAAACACAATGAATTGAGACACACCGTAATAATACACAATAACCAGGTCCCAGACACCCCTACACACTTCTCCAGGTGTAATCATATAGGAGTCCGTCTACTCCTCAATTACTTGTCTTGCCACTGTGATACATCATTCTCCCCAACTATCAGACGTACCGCTCGTATATCTATTCCACCTATTGAGCCAAATCTTGCTGAACGTGCCAGAATTTCTGCTATTAACCTTGATGATTACCAACTTGATCCTCTTACTCCACCACCCTCACCTTCATCCCCATTCACGATGGCTGCTTACCAGCGGATGATTGCTGAAACGGACCCCACCCAAAGAAAAGACGCTTTAACAGGAACTGGTCAGAATTTGGTGCCTGTACCTTAGCACCTTAACCGTATGCACGACGCCCCTTAGAGAAAGTTGCATACCAATTCGTTGAGGACATGTACCGTACCCAAATGCCTGTTTGAAGAGTTATAAGCCTATTATGACACTGGGGATTGAAGCCCCAAGTTGATTAAATTTTCATTGGAGACACTAATCGGTGGACGAGACTGATTACTCGACTTAGCCAATGTGTGAGATATGGAGGAATCGTGTTGGTAAAGCTCAAGAAGAAGCACGACAGAAGAGGAAGGAGGCACTCGAGGAAGTGGTCCAGCAAATCTACCGTAACAGCAACTAGTTTTATTTCTATCCTTTGTATAACCACTAAGCTATGGGTTTGTCACGGCTAGTGAACTCTTGTATTCCCGTACTCTTTGAAATAAACATCGTGTTTGCGAATAATAACAGTATTGATTTCAAGAAACATGTCATTTGTAGTAATATCTTTACACGTATAATTTTCGTGTGTGTCATAACTGTCATTTTCATTGTCCCCTATAGAAAATGGCACCCTACACGACGCCCAGACAGTCTACAGGAAACCCGCAATCTACCAATTTCGACCAACCGAAACAATGTGGACATCAACAGTGGCATTGACACTCAGATGCTCAACCAGCTCATTGCCACAAGAGTAGCTGAAGCACTCGCAGCTGCCGCTGTGACTCATGCTGCAAGCACTCAAGAAGAGAACAACCTAGGATCCAACTCTGCCCAGAATAAGGCATGCAACTACAAGGAATTCCATGCAGTCATGCATGAAAACTTTCGTGGTACTGAAGGTGCTGTAGGCTTAAACCCGAAGGTTGAGAAACTAGAAATCTCAATTTGGATAAGCAACGTATCAGAAGGTGACAGAGTCAAATATTGCTTCTAAGCACACTTACAAGATATTGCTTTAAACTTGTGGAACGTGTACGTTCGTTTTGTTACTCTCGATACCGCTCATGCAACACCTTGGAGTGATTTCAAGGCTATGTTCATCCGAAAGTACTGCCCTCGCAATGAAGTCAAACAAATGGAAAACGAACTGTGGAATTTAAAAGTGAAAGGCACAAACCTTACCGCCTACAATCAACGTTTCCAAGAACTCATCCTCTTATGCCCAGAAATGGTACCCAACGCCGATCGGGAACTATTTTGAAACGATACATCGAAGGTCTACCTATGAACATCAAGGGAAACGTAACCTCGTCAAACCAGTGTACAGCATGAAGCAATTGACATGGCTCAAGGTTTGATGTACCAAGTGGTTCAAGAGTTAGGAGAAAACTCGAGTGACAAGAGGAAATGTAACGGAAACCACTACAACCATAACCCCAACAACACCAACAACACTAACAACCTCAACCCGAACAAACGTCCAGAGACAGCAAGGGTGTTTTCAGCTGGGAAAGGTTCTAATGCTGGCAAGTTACCTCACTGCGGAAAGTGTGGACGACACCACACTGATGCATGCCCTCCTGCTTGTTACAACTGTGGGAAGGCAGGACATAAGGCCAAAGATTGCTGAGCTCCACCTCGTCTGGCAAACCAAAGAGGACCAGGAAGCCAAGGAGGACAGGGAAGCGATGTCACTTGTTTTAGATGTGGCGAAAAAGGACATTACAAGAACAAGTGTCTGAACAATAGGAATCAAGGCGGTGGAAATCAAATCCGAGTCAACAACCAAATCCTCAGAACAATCAAAGGTAGAATTAAGGAAACCCTAAGGGAAATAGCCAAGCATCAACCAACACTCAAGGAGGACGCAGAGCACCTGGCAGAGTATACAACCTATGTGCTGAAGCTGCTATGAAAGATAACAATGTGGTGAATGGTACGTTCCTAATCAATAATGTTTATGCTTCAGTGCTATTTGATACTGGCGTGGATAGAAGCTTTGTGTCATATGCTTTCAGTAAATATATAGACATCTCTCCTACAGCCCTAAATACTAAGTATAGTGTGGAGCTAGCCGATGGCAAGTCGCTAACCACAACGACAATTTTGAGAGGGTGTACTCTTAACTTGCAAAATCACCTGTTCGAAATCAACTTACTCCCTATAGAACTAAGAAGTTTTGACGTCATTGTCGGAATGGATTCGATGGACGAACATCGCGCAGAAGTTGTGTGTTATGAGAAGTACATTCGTGTTCCGTATAGAAATGATATGTTGATCATACAAGGCGAAAGGAGCGGAATTAAAAGCGAATCGAGATTAGAAGTCATCTCGAGCATCAGGACACAGAAGTACATCGACCATGGATGTCAAGTGTTCTTTATTCAAATAATGAAGGAAGAAAAAAATTCAAATCCTAGAGAGGCGAATTGAAGATGTACCTGTTGTCAGAGACTTTCCAGAAGTATTTCCTGAAGAATTGCCAGGATTACCCCCGATACGCCAAGTAGAATTTCACATCAAGCTGATACCCCGAGCTGCACTTGTTGCACGTGCACCCTATCATCTTGCGCCTGCAGAGATGAAAGAACTAGCCGAACAACTAAAAGAACTTTCTGACAAAGGTTTTATAAGACCAAGTTCCTCTCCGTGGGGAGCACCAATCTAATTTGTCAAAAAGAAGGATGGATCTTTCCGAATGTGTATTGATTATCGCGAGTTAAACAAACTTACAGTGAAAAATCGCTATCCCTTACCAAGGATCGATGACTTATTTGACCAGTTACAAGGATCCAGCATCTACTCAAAAATTGACTTAAGGTCAGGTTATCATCAATTAAGGGTTAGAGAAGAAGATATTCCCAAGACTGCTTTCAGAACACGATACGGACACTATGAGTTCGGAGTTATGCCTTTTGGTTTGACCAACGCACCTGCGGTGTTCATGGATCTCATGAACCGTGTGTGCAAGCCATACTTGGATGAGTTTTTGATTGTGTTCATCGATGATATTCTCATATACACCCGCAACAAGAAAGAACACGAGGAACACCTAAAGACTATTCTAGAATTGCTAAAAAAGGAAGAACTCTATGCCAAATTTTCCAAGTGTGAATTTTGGATCAATACGGTAAAATTCCTTGGTCACGTGATTGATAGCAGTGGTATACACGTGGACCCAGCTAAGATTAAGACTGTTAAGAATTGGGCATCTCCAACCACAACCCACGAAGAATCGTACATTCTAGTCTTTCAGGCTACTATAGGAGAATCATCGAAAAGGATTCCTCTAAATAGCTAAACCTATGACTCGAGCTTACCAAAAAGAACCAGAAGTTCGATTGTGGGTGAAGAACAGAATAGCTTTACCAGCAATTGAAGCAAAAACTATTCTGTGCTACCTATTTTAGCTCTACCAGAAGGCAATGCAGATCTTGTGGGTGTACTGTAATGCAGTCCATAAAAGGGTAGGTGAGCTACTAATGCAGATAATGAAAGTTAATGCATACGCTTCTAGGCAACTGAAAATGTACGAGAAGAACTATACCAATCATATCTAGAGTTAGGGAGGGCGGTAGAGTTCCGCTACCTGAATATCTGGAGACACTTATTTAAATGGAACGAAGTGTGTAGTGTTCACCGACCACAGAGTCAACAACACATCCTAGAACCAAAAGGGACCTCAATAAAGGCAACGTCCGATGGAATAAGCTCCTAAGGATTACGTTACGAGATCGTTATACACTCGGGGAAAGCAAATATGGTAGCAGATGCCTTGAGTCGAAAGGAAAGAATCGAACCATTGCGAGTAAGAGCCTTGGTTATGACCATTGGCTTGGACCTTCCGTCATGAATCCTTGAGGCTCAGAAAAAAGCAGTTAAGGTCAAAAACATTGAAGCATAAGATATTGAAGGCATGCTAAAGAAATTGGAAGCCCGCGCTGATGGGACATTATGTTTGGATAATAGAAGTTGGTTTCCTTGTTACGGTGACACGAGGTATTTGATAATGCACGAGTCGCATAAGTTAAAGTATTCTATTCATCCAGGATCTGACAAGATGTACCATGACCTGAAGATGCTATATTGGTGGCCAAACATGAAGGCTGACATTGCCACATATGTCAGCAAATGCCTGACCTGTGCCAAAGTCAAGGCTGAACATCAGAGGCCTTCTGGTTTATTGGTCCAACCCGATATACCAGAGTGGAAATGGGAAAAGATAACAATGGATTTCATCACCAAGCTACCCAAAACGGCAGCAGGATTCGACTCGATCTGGGTCGTTGTTGATCGCCTTACCAAGTCTGCTCACTTTTTGCCAATGAAGGAGACAGATTCGACAGAAAAATTAATGAGGCTGTACATGAAGGAGATAGTAGCAAGACATGGAATACCGGTGTCAATCATCTCCGATCGTGATAGCCATTTTACCTCGGGAGTTTGGAAATATTTGCATAAAGCTTTGGGTACACAGTTAGACCTGAGTAATATGCTAATATCATCCGCCAAGACTGATGTTAAGTGAGATACCATTATCAACCATTAGAGGACAAGCTAAAGCTTGCGTGAATACTTCCGGAAATGGCTGGGATAGGCATTTACCCCTAGTAGAATTTTTGTACAATAATAGTTATCACACGAGCATTAAAGCTGCACCGTTCGAAGTACTTTACGGTAGGAAGTGTCGTTCGCCTGTTTGTTGGGCCAAAGTTGGAGAAGCACAACTCACCAGACCAGAGATTATTCACGAGACTACGGAGAAGATCTTTAAGATTAGAGATCGCATGCAAGCTGCACGTGATCGACAAAAGAGCTATGCTGACAAGAGGCGTAGGCCTCTTGAGTTTGAAGTTGGAGATAAGGTTATGCTCAAGGTCGCGCCCTGGAAGGGCGTAATGCGATTGGGGAAACATGGAAAATTGAACCCTCGTTATATTGGACCTTTTCGAATCATAGAAAAGATTGGTCCAGTAGCATACCGTTTGGAATTACCTCAAGAACTTAGCCGAGTACACAATGTATTCTACGTCTGCAATTTAAAGAAATGTTTGTCTGATGACACACGCGTTTTTCCCTTAGAAGAAATCCAACACAACGACAACTCAACTTCTTGAAAGAACCCTAGAACATATGGATCTGCGGAGGTGTTAAACAACTCAAACGAAGCTGTATACCTATCATTAAAGTCCGTTGGAATGCACGTAGAGGTCCAGAGTATACGTGGGAACGCGAGGACCAATTCAAGAGCAAGTACCCTCACTTGTTCGAAAATCCACCAACTACTACAACGTCTTGATATCGTGGACGAAATCTTCTAACCTGGGGAGGCTGGGGCACCCCGTAAGAAAATTAGATTCCCTTTTCGTTAAGTAAAAGTCATGTACTGCAAGTTTGCAAATTACCGTTAATTTTTTTTTTTTTTTTTAATTTCCCAAAACGAGAAGTCATTTTATTATCGTCATGCAATTACTCCTTGTCCATGGAGGTTTTAATTGCACGCGAATATTCACCATTATACTAACTCTGGTGTCTAAAAGAATATTTTAGAACGCGTAACCGATTATTTATCTCACTTTTGTAAATGAGCCATTTACTTGTAGCACTTTAAACAAAACCACCTACATTCAAATTAAATAACCATGAGCGAAACTTAACTGAACCCAACAAAGATAAAATAAATTGTACACATATAAGGGCATAATAAAAACCAATACATGATATACACATATGAGTGCACAACATCTGATATGTACATGTGAAAACATATAGAAAGCAATATACAATAAATGAAGAAACTTCCATGCATCAACGTAGAAAGCCTTACACACTACCCTACCAATTTCTTAATTTAAATATCTCCATCACATGATACGTCATATAAACCTGATACAAATTGAAATGAAAGAAATATCAAGATTCTATTATAGTATTACCTGATAAAATTTCAAAAGGAAGGAATAGTAGAGATGCCTTAACAGTATTATGAAAAGAAAATAATGACTAACAGTATTAGAATCATCACCCTGGTGCAACAATGTGTATAGTATACATTCACATGTAATATATCAGTAACTAAGCCAACGATGCGAGTATAAATCAGGAACCATTCATGAGCAAATGTATTACAACTAAAATCTGAAAACACTAAGCAAATTATTCGGTTCAAGATCAAGTTTCGTTGAGTGCAAGAGCTAAGTTGGTGTTGGTTTTATAAGAAGTAGCAACCAAGTTCAAATCTTACCACCATCTTTTCTTCCTCACCATCTTTCAACAAGCTCGGACCTCGGTAAGTTGTTCTCGTAACTTAACCTTTATATGTTATTTGCTCGTAGTTTAACAAACCTTGACCTTTCACGATGTATACACGACTTGCATGGTATGAACCATGCAAGGTTCGCATGAAATCAAACATGAAAAGAATGTGGTCGTACATTACATAAAATAGCGACGTGGGAAAACGTAGTAGAACACGAAAACAATGTAACAGAACCTAGGAAAAAATTACAATAACCTAAGACTTGAAGCGTTGGCTCACGAATGAGGCGTGTGAGTACAAGGGTACACGAAAGACTTTATAGGAAGCTAAGAGGTGACCTTGGTTTGGTCACCTTGGACCTATCT
Source organism: Tanacetum coccineum (assembly GCA_026074375.1). Classification (NCBI taxonomy): domain Eukaryota; kingdom Viridiplantae; phylum Streptophyta; class Magnoliopsida; order Asterales; family Asteraceae; genus Tanacetum; species Tanacetum coccineum. Next base: position 46,868 of record BQNB010003910.1, read on the forward strand.
AGTTGGCTCATGATGAGCCACAATGAGCCATGGGCACATTGTTGGAACGTCACAACCTCTAAGAAACCTGAGCAAATCATGCTCGTTGCCATCTAGTCTGACCTCGTATCATGCTTGACTCGTATAATAAGTCGCTGCCATTGTTGTTTCGTGCCCCATTATTGACCTTATTGTTTTGCACCTAGATCACAGCTACCCTTATTCGTACCTAGCTACTGTCCTTTGTTGTTCGTACCCAAGCTTTGGGTCCCTTGGATTTCATGACCAGGCTGCTGCTCCACCTATGTCGAAACTCATGAGTTTCCGCAGCACTGCTTGCTACTAAGTCATGACCTTTTAGCTGTGAAATGACACCACAACGCCTTAGTTACGACCCTTACCTATCACATAACTAACATTATAAGAATAGAGCTGTGTGAGTTTCATGGAAATTAATATACATGCATGCGTACATAATATGAGAAAGAAGAACACTAGAGATAAATGAACAAAGGTGCGTGAGTGGAAGCAAACGACACCACAACAGTGGTTGTCTTGTTGGCTGCGTCAGAATCAGAAGAAAAAGAAAGTGAAATCAGTAGCCATGTGAGTTTAGTATAAACAAATGGCCATGTGGGTATATTATATAAAGATATATATATGACATTATAGCAACTTGCATGTACCCTTAAAAGGTAACTTTCATACGTAAAGAAGTAGGGAACATGCAAGATTTTGGGTCCTCAAGGCTCAAGCGAAATGGGCAAACTCTTTAACGAACCAATATTTATCCCGATAAGTAAGAAATCTAAATAATGTATTTCGATGGTTTAAAAATAGTAACAACGAAACCAAGTTTAAACGTATAAACAAATTTAACGCGGTTTATAAAACTTATTTAACGTTAAAAATATTTTAACGCTTGTTCGTGGTTTAAACATAGAAAGTCATAATAATAAAAGAGTATAAAATATAAAAGTTACATATATTTTATATATATTATTATTTGGAAAGTCAAGTGATTAAAAATGTATTTTCTGATAAGAAATTTAAACGAGTTGAGCGAGCCGTAATATATAAACCTGATAATTACACAAATAAATTTATGACTTCGATGTAAATAAATAAACGCAATAAATATAAACCTAGTAATTTACAAATAATGTTTACATTTCTTAGATATAAATCACACGAACTTGTAAATATAAGTGCGACACATAATAATATTAACAGATCCTGTACAGATACTTATAATTGTAAAGTCATCACTAGAGCCACGGTTTAAATAACATTTTGAAAACATAAAACGTTACCTTATAACGACCATGCCTTTTGACCATTTTCATAATTCATTGCATACATTAAGTTTTAGAATGTAAACTCAGATTTGTCATAATTACTTAGGTGTTTGACTGAGTCACTATTTGACGTACATTGATCCCTTATCAATCCAGGTGATTAATCGACAAGGTGAGTTTTCATAGACCCTATTCTACTATTTTAAGTCATCTATTGGGGTGAGAACATTGTTTATTTCAAACGTGTGAATACAAGTACAATTACTCATTACTGATTGGTCTAAGTCCCTATTTAACCCAAGTTGCTATTTGCCCGAATTATCATGAACCGTCAATTGCTTGACCAATTAGGTTGGTTAAGTGAGCGCGAATGTTATGGATGGATCTATCGGGATTGACGTCCATGTTTGTCTTGGATTGACATTAGTCAAGCAAGTACAGTTTCATTTGAGTCAGATTACTGGTGTCCCTGGTTAGACACCTGCAAGGGCATTCATTCATTGTTGGTATATGTTAACGCTTCAGTGTCATGAGATTAGACAATAGTAAAGCAATTTATATGACTTTGTATCTATTATATTGTCATATGTGGACGAAATCTTGTGATTCATAAAACACTACATTTTCTGCTTAAACAAACCTATGAACTCACCAACTTTATGTTGACACTTTAGCAATGTTTTCTTAGGTGTTAAGAACGAAGATGCTATATGAAGTCTCATGCATTGCAGTCATTTTCCAGTTATCTGAAGATCACTTGTACTATTTAAAACAATGTCTTATTGTCTATTTTATGCTTCCGCTGAATATTTAAACGATTTATTATTTCCTAATTCAAGTGATCCGTTTTCTTAAAATGTCTCATATAGAGGTCGTTCTGTATTGCTTAGAAGTATGATAATTATAAAGTCACACGCCCTCGGCTACCATTATACTTTGATATTTTAGGGGTGTGACACAACTCATCATCGTTTAAATATAGTTTAACGACATTATATTCGGCTCGACTTGTTAAGACATATGTGATGAATTTGCCAAAATCATGCATGACGAGTTCAAGATGAGCATTATGGGTGAACTTAATTTCTTCTTTGGATTACAAATCTTGTTCTAAATTGGGAGAAAGAGCCATTTATAGGGCATCGTCCTCGCCATAAAAATTTCTAAGCTCCAGATTAAGGTCATAAGCCAAAGTTGATGAATATCAAAATTACCTCTCACAACCGTCAATAGGAGTTAGAAGTTTTTTTAGGACATGCCGGATTTACCGATAGGTTTATCAAGTCTTCTAAAAAAATCTCCTGACCAATGACCCACCTTCTAGAGAAAGAAACCCCATTTGTTCTTTTCCAAGGATGTGTAAGGCGTTTAAAATGATGCCCTAAAGAATGAAATTTGACCGAAGCACCGATTTTAGTTTAGCCGCAGAATGGGACCTACATTTGAGATTATTTGTAATCTAGTGGACTTTTGCGGTAGGTGCGGTCTTGGGGCAACGTAAGACCAAACATTTTCAACCGATACACTATGCAAGCAAGACTATGACCGACGCTCAAGCTCATTATACTACTAAAAAAAAGAGCTTTTAGCCGTATAGTATGCTTTTCGAGAATTCAAGCCATATCTTGTCGTGTCGAAAACAATATTTATATCGGACCACTCGGCTCTTAAGTATCTTCTCGCTAAACAAGATGCTAAACCGAGATTGCTTCGTTGTATTCTCCTACTCTAAGAATTTAATGTCATTATCCGTGATAAAAAAGGAGCGGAGAATCTAGCGGCCGACCACTTGTCTAGATTAGAGAACCCCCACTAAAATGAGCTCGAGAAAAAGGAAATTACGGAAACATTTCCTCTCGAGACACTTGGTATGGTGACTTTTCGTGGTGATGCTAGTACCCCATGGTTTGCCGATTTTGCAAATTACCATGCGGGAAATTTTGTGATTAAAGGGACGTCGTCCCAACAAAAGAATAAGTTATTCAAGGATGTTAAGCACTACTTTTAGGATGACCCCTATTTGTTTAAGATTTATGCGGATCAAGTGATCCGACGGTGTGTTTTTGGCCAAGAAGCCCATGATATCCTCATGGCTTGCCATAATGGACCCACCATGGGACATCATGGTGCCAACTATACCGCCAAAAAGGTCTTTGATTCTGGGTTTTATTGGCCGACTATTTACCGAGATGCCCATGACTTGGTCACCCGATGTGACGCTTGTCAACGTCAAGGAAAAATCTCACAAAGGGATGAAATGCCACAAAATGCAATCCAAGTTTGTGAGATCTTTGACGTGTGGGGCATCGATTTCATGGGCCCGTTCCCGTCTTCACGAGGGAACAAGTATATACTCGTGGCCGTCGATTATTTGTCAAAATGGGTTGAAGCGAAAGCTCTCCCCACCAATGACGCCCGAGTTGTTTGCAAAATTTTAAAATCTCTCTTCGCCAGATTTGGGACCCCTCGTGCTATCATTAGTGATCGCGGTACCCATTTTTGCAATGACCAGTTTGCAAAAGTCATGCTTAAATACGAAGTTACTCACCGTCTCTCCACCGCGTATAACATTGCAATTATAACCTTGTTACCGCGGGCGATCACCAAAAAGTTCAAATGAATGAATTAAATGAACTTCGTGATCAAGCCTATGAGAACTCTTTGATCTACAAAGAGAAAACAAAGAGGCTCCATGACTCCAAGATCAAGAACCGCGTTTTCAATGTTGGTGATCGAGTCCTCCTCTTTAATTCTAGATTAAAGATTTTCTCGGGTAAGCTTAAGACCCGCTGGACTGGACAATTCACCGTTACCAAAGTATTTCCATATGGCACCGTCGAGTTATCTCAAACCGACGAGCCAAACTTCAAGGTGAATGGTCATCGACTTAAGTACTACTTTGGAGGGGACATACCACTGATGGTTGTCCCGGATCTCCAAACTTTCCCCATGGACCAATAAATTAGGGGTCGAGTCGAGCTTGTGACTCGGTTAACAAAAACAAGGCGCTTCGTGGGAGGCAACCCATGCTTATCCTTCTATCTTCTTTCTATTTTCTAATAAGTGTAACGTGAGGAGGTGTGCCTCTTCCTTTCTCGTGTTTCGTGTTTTTTTGTTGTATGTCCAGGATTGCCCGGATTTTTGAAGCCTCTCGTGCTCGCGGTTTTTGTCCTTCGTTCACTCGAGCTTCAAATCCTCAGCTTCATTATGGGAATCCAATATCCAATCTTATCGACTAACGTTTATCTTTGAGCATACTTAATAAACGACTTTAGATTTATGTAGAGACCCTTCTTAAAACATTGAGGACAATGTTCAATTCTAGTATAGGGGGAACTATCGATTTGATTGTGCCTGCAACCGTTGTTTTCACGTAATCCCGTTTTTACCACCAAAATTTTAAAATAAATATAATGATTTTGTGCAAAAATTAAAAAAAATCCAAAAATAAAATAAGTGTTTTGTCACAATTTTGACTTTCCTGCTGGGTAGAATAAGAATAAATTTTGACTCGATCGAGCATGTTGCGCTCTTGCTTGCCCCTTAACTTTTAGGACTAAAGCAGCATCGCGGATCTTGGAAGAAAAAGATATTGTGAAAAATTTGCGAAGAACAGAAATATAGAGTTAATTAGCGATTAGAGCCTAACCAAGGATTATTGGAAATCTAAGAGCTCATAATGCAGTTAGTGCTTTTTTTTTCTCCCATAAGCTCCTAACCGGACTAATAATACGTGCTCTCTTCGAAAATTAAACTTATATCAACAATTTTTTAAGTATGGTCGATATCAATAATTTTAGTCTTAGTTTAAATTTATAATTAAATTTTCTAAAACGAAAATTTCTCTATATCATGGTTATAAAGTGTTCAAGTTTTTATGCAAAAATAAAAAATAAAAAAAATGAGGTATAATAATAAAAGCTGTGGCCTAAAAAGAAGTTTGCTGCATCTCGCCGCTCACAACCGATTATACAGTCTTCTAATGGTCCGAGGATTTCCTTAGTTTAAAATGTATGTGTAATTATATTAAGTGTAATAAACGTGATTTAATAAATATAGGAAAAATCTCTTTTTCTTAAATTTAAATATTCTTTTGAATTAAGACTATTTCGTTTTAGGTTGTGATTTTATATATATACGGGAAATTCAAGGGTGTTGAAACCGAATGTCCGTGAGTCCCGATACTAGTCTATGTTGGGTGTCAAAAGCCTGATCACTTAGCCAAAGGGTTTGGGGATGTGCCGAACAAAAGGTCGCTACATGGATTGATCTCGGCCTTTCAAATTCATTACTTTTTGGGTGGAACGTGACGCATAGAAATTTTGCAAAACGTTTGATCTATGGTTGAAATTCGAAATAAGCACATTCACCTAAGATATAATAATTGCCGGGAGCAAAAAGTTTCACAAGGTACAAGTATGAGTAGTGTTTACATCCTAACTTATATTTTAACGGGTTATACTTTAAGCATGTTTAGGACAAGTGAAAAATCGGGGATGATGAATTTATCCTTTTTGGGCATTTTATGATTAAAGTGCTTCTTATTCCGTGAAACCCTTAAAGCTAGATAATAAACGAAAAGTCCATACATTCTAGTTATTTGCATAAAAAAGAAAAAGTACAAAAAAATAAAAATAAAAAGGAAAAATACAAAAATCATGAGTGGTGAATAAGTGTAGATTTAATAACAATGTCAAAACGGAGGCTTTTCCAAAATTAGTGATTCTTTAATTCCCTCGATGAACATCTTCGCAACATTTTTTTTTGAGGTAATTAGTCGAGGGGGATTGAGATTCTTGGTTTTCTAAAGTGTTTACTTATATCATTGCGTGAGGACACACAATAGCTTAGTATGGGGGATTTTGGTATGTGCTTAATTACACATACCATTTACCTAGGAAAACATGCTTAAAAGATTAAAAACATACCAAGAATACATTGTATTTATGTATTTTGCATTTGTATTGTGCAGGTAACGGATATCTAAGAAAAGGACAAAAACGAAGCTAAAAAGAACAAAACCGAGCACGAGAATGGAATGAGCGTGAAAAAGTCAAAGTCAATGTCAAAAAGTCAACGAAAAGTCAACCCTGCAAAGTCAAAGTCAAAACCAAAGCCGACATCGAAGAAATACTTAATGGGCCAACCCGCACCCATCTATTGGGCCGGGTCAGCCCATTAATGTATTAAAAGACCAAATATTAAGCTTATTTAAGCTATTGGGCCCAACTCCAAAATTAGCCCAACAAGTCAAATCTGTTAGACTTAACAGCCCACACTAATATATGGGTTAACCTGCTACCCCGTTAGTCCCTTAACCCTTTGCATTGTTAGTCCAGGGACTATGCTTGCAACAACAACAAAACAACCTCAGGATCAAACCTTAAACCTGTTTCTCATGTTTTATTGATTCTGTTCTACAATGCCTATTTCTTTTAGTATCTTTATCATACCTTATACTTTTTCCGTTTTCGTATTTATAATTATGGTTCTTTAACTCTTCATACTATCCTTGATTCTTATTCTCTTAAGAATACTTTAGTGGGGATCTTTTTATCTACGATGTTATTCCCCTCTCGAACCTTTTACTTCGGGGGGTATTGTACGGGGAGGGGGGGTTTTGTCATTTTAAATCTATATTCTTATCTATACTATTTTTTAACTTTATCATTAAGCTATATTATTACTTTTCTCAGAAATCAAACCTACCTGTTACTGTACCCTTAAATTAAAAATATTTATTTGTACTACAGTTAATTCTCTCTCTTTATCTTAAAGTGTTTACTTATATCATTGCGTGAGGACATATAATAGCTTAGTATGGGGGATTTTGATATGTGCATAATTACACATACCATTTACCTAGGAAAACGTGTTTAAAAGATTAAAAACATACCAAGAATACGTTGTATTTGTGTATTTTGCATTTGTATTTTGTGCAGGTAACGGATATCTAAGAAAAGGATAAAAACGAAGCCAAAAAGAACAAAACCGAGCACGAGAATGAAATGAGCGTGAAAAAGTCAAAGTCAACCCAAAAGTCAACCCCACAAAGTCAAAGTCAAAACCAAAGCCGACATCAAAGAAATACTTAATGGGCCAACCCGCACCCATCTAATGGGTCGGGTCAGCCCATTAATGTATTAAAAGACTAAATATTAAGCTTATTTAAGCTATTGGGCCCAACTCTAAAATTAGCCCAACAAGCCAAATCTGTTAGACTTAACAGCCCACACCAATATATGGGTTAACCTGCTACCCCGTTAGTCCCTTAACCCTTTGCATTGTTAGTCCAGGGACTATGCTTGCAACAACATACAACCTCAAGGATCAAACCTGCCAACCCCCCTAACTTTACTACACCACAAGGACTGTGGTTGAAATAGAACCATACAAGAAGAGGGGCCAATCTTGCCAAACCCATAAACCTTCACCCCTGTATCACCAAAACAGATACAAACACCCCCAACTCCTTTTCCCGCCTAAATTTCTATAACAGGGTCTTCTTCCCCTGTCCTACCCTGCAACCCCACGACAAATCTCTTCACTCCACAACAAAAACAACTTAACCCCACTTCACATGGGCTCATTGCCATGTTGGCAATCCCACACAACCCCATTCGTTGATGAATCAAGACAAAGATTGAAGGGCTTGGATTAAAGAACTTGGGGACAAAGCAAAATCAAGGGTTATGATGACTTTGGGACTTCACTCACACAACAAGCACACCTGCTCATTCGTCTCACGCAAGAAGCACAAAGAAAAGACCTAGAACCTTCATAGTTTTAGTATAAATAGGGTCTTTGTAAGCCCTTTAGTGGCATCTAGTTTACTTACAGCTTATTTACTTATGCAAATTTAAAATTCCAAGTATTGTATTCTGTTTTCAAGTTAATGAAAAGTTTGAAGTTTATGTTGTCCTAAAAATCCTGTTTTCTTAAGTTCGAATCCATTGTTGTTTAAAAGTGTTTTACAAGTTCTCTAATGCTTTTGGTAAACTTATTTAAGCTGTTTTATACTTAAACAACATTAACTCTCTAGTTATTTGTTGTTTAAGAACTAGTTCATAAAAAAAATACCAAAAATCTTGCAAAGAAATCTGGAGCATGGTTTATAATGGATGGCCATGGGTTAGTGCTTATGTGGATAAGCTATAAGATAGTTTAGAAAGTAACTTGGGTGTTTGAATCTTAACTAAAAGCTTTGGACTTCTTGTAAGTTCTATTTTTACAATTTTTGCTCAAAAACTGCATCCGCTAATTTCTTGCTTATCATAGTGCTTATTATTGCTTATTTCTGTCTTATTTGTCTTTTGAATATGTTTTAATCATGTTTTATGCTTAGTTATAGTTTAAATCTTAGTTTTAAGTGTTTAAGTCTAAAATCAGTTGAAAATCTTAAAAAAGTAGCATTAGCTTTTAGCTTGTTGTTCTAACTTATTTGAATGTTTAAATCTGTTCATTAGGTGTAATATTAGCTTAAAAATATCTGTTATTTTAAGTTTTAAGTCTAAAACTCAGTTTAACAAGTTTAAAATGAAATTTAGGAAGTTAAAGGGGTGTTTGGGTCAGTAGGTAAAATGGGTCAAAAAGTGTTGTAAAATTGTGTGGGTTATTGAGCCAACTTTGACATGCCTTATTTAGTTTTTATAAGCTGTATTCAAAAGATTTTAAAGTCTAAATATAAGTTTTAAGGAATTTCATATGAGTCCTTTAAAACTGTGGTCTTAAAGTTTTTTAAAAACTATTGATAATTGGTTCTTGGTTAAAAGATTGTTTTGAGGCTTTGTTTAATGTTCATTTAGAGTCAAAATGCAGTAGGAAAGGAATGGTTTAAGTGTGCATTTGCATTTGTGATTTGGACCAAAAAACTGTCAAGGTACTAAGTCATATTTTCAAAGTCTAAAAGTCCTTTTTCCATCCCAAAATTAGTTAAGTTAAATTAGATTTTAGGATTTGAAATTTCTTGCACAAGTAGTTTGTAGTTCTAAATTTATCTGTTTCAACTTGTTTTGTAGTTTTAACTTATTTCACTAGCTTAAAATTAAGGCTGCAAAAGCCAATTTGTCTTTTAGAGAAAACTAAAAAGTGTGCAATCTGAGTGAACAGCCTTTTTCATGGCTTATATGAATTTCAAACTCTTTTTTCTTTGTTGATTATTGAAGCCCATAGGATAAGCTTTTCAGTACTATAAGCTACTAAGCCATAAGGATCCATTTACTAGCTTAAAAATAAGCTAGAAAGTGTCCCCTTTGGCTGTGTGGTTAGCAGTTTTGGCCAATTTGCTTATTCTGCTTTTCTTGACTTTTTGCTTAGTCAAACTTGCTTATTCTTAGTTGTAAGTGCTTATTAATTATAGGTGTTAAGCTGTTTTAGCCTATTTTACTTTTCCTTTAGCTTATTAAGCCCAAAAAGCCAAAACAGTTAGCCTTTTAGTTTTTTTAGCTTTTAAGTAATCTGTCACCCTTTTAGAGCTTATTTCTAGCTTATTTTAGGTTTTTATAAAATGTCATTTCACAAAAAGTCCTTATTTTAGCTTACTAAAAGCTTTTGCAAAAAGAAATTAAAAAAAAAACTAGGGAAATTGGGAAGTCATGGGTGAGCAAGGCTCGAACCCGTGACCTCCACAACTTCTACCTAGTCTATACACACACACCACACAACCAACTGCCCTTGGGTATTTTTCGAGTATAACTCTACAACATTTAATATTTAACCACATTTTGGCCTTTTAAGCTATAAGCCCTTTTCGGCTTATTTCCAGCTTATTTAGATAAGCTGGGTAACCCAGCTTATTTTTCTTAGATTTAGCTTAGTGCAAAGTATTTTTCACAAATTTTTCAGAATTTTCCAAATTAGTTTAGTATTTTTTATTAATTTCTTAGATTAAATCCGTTTTTAATTCATAATAAATAATATAAAAGTCAAAAAAATATAATTCTTTTTTTTAAAATTTTCTTTTATCATTTAGGATTTATAAAAATTAAATTTGCATTTGTAGGGTTAAATTTGTAGAATTTAGTTTTTTAAAGAACGGGATTTGAATCCCGTTACCGTTTTTAGTGTTTTAGCCTTATTTGCTTTCGTTTTTAGCGTACCTTTACTTGTTTGTGCATTTTATTTGTAGAAATAGAAAACCAAATCAAATTTGTGATATTCAAGCATTGTTCCACAAGCGTTACCTCGATTTTCAAATTCGCACCTCGTCGGGACACGACCCGGGAAGGTTTTTAGAGATTTTACTTTGGGTAAAAGTAAATATCCTTTTAAAAAGCCCTCTTGGAATACTTCTCTCTCTATTATTGATATTTGTGATTTATTTATATATGTATTATTATTCTTATATATATATATTATATATATATATATAGAAAGCAACCAATCAATTATTCAACCATCACGACCACAATATCAAAACTATAAAATCCATGCTCTTTTTTTTATATTACACTAACCAAACACCCCTTTAATCATCCGTTTCGCTTCTAAATTCGTATTTTCACAAACGATAACTTGTACACTACATCTATGCATCAAAAACAAACCCAAATAGACAAACGAACTTATATTGTAAACTTACAAGAAATCTTCAAAAGTTAATTCGACACGAACCGGGGACAAAACCAAACGTAGTTTTAATGAACACCCAAAAATCTCGTATTAGACCCGGAATAATTCGTTCTTCAGACAAAGTGGAAATTTTTTATGGTGATTATGTTGGTAGGTGGCGGACGTAGCAAGCGCGCGCACATACACACACACACCACACACACACACACTTATGTGTGTGTTTTTTTTGAAAATGGATAATGATTGAAAAAGGTTTCTAGTGGAAGAATATATTTGTACCCTTGGAACACGTTAGCTAAAATAGCCCCTTTCCCCTTATACCCATGACCGGCTATGGCATCCAAGGCTTTCTTTTCGTGTTGGGATCACTTAAATACTCGTAAAACTCAACTGTAAAATTTACCCCAAAGTTAATTAGCATTTTTATTCACTTTAAAAATACTTTTCCATTAACCTAGAGTATTCACATGACATATTTTCACTTTACACCCTTCAAAACTCATTTGGACATTAACGGACGTGTCAGACTTGTTTTTTCGGCCACTCTCAAAATTAACCACCTGGAATACAAATAACACAATAATACCTTCCAAAAGGGATTTTTAATCACAATAAACCATAATTCACCACAATTCTTATAAAATCACAACCGTCAACACGGTATAAAAATCTAAATAAACTGACAAAAGTCAAATAGTCAAAGGACTATAAATGAAATATTCATAACACAAAAAGGGCAAAGGTTACATTCTACCCCCCTTAAAAGAATTTTGTCCCCAAAATTCATCTACTAACATCACTAAACAAAAGCGAGTACTTCAATTTCATCTGATCTTTACGTTCCCACGTGAATTCAGGGCTACGTTTCGAATTCCACCGAACCTTAACGAAGGCAATCCTGCTACGTTTTAACTTCTTAAACTTCCTTTCCAAAATTTTCACAGGCTCTTCTACAAAATTCAACTTGGCATCAACTTGAATCTCATACAAAGGTACTTGCAGTGTTGGATCAGCCATACACTTCTTAAGGTTCGACACGTGGAACGTGTCATGAACACCATTTAATTCCTCAGGCAAATCTAACCGATAGGCCACATGGCCTACCTTTTTGATAATATCAAAAGGTCCAACAAACCTAGGTGCTAACTTACCTTTTTTTCCCAAAGCGTACCACACCTTTCCAAGGCGATACTTTGAGCAAGACATAGTCACCTACACTAAACTCTAGAGGCTTCCTCCTCTTATCAGCATAACTTTTCTGACGATCACGCGCAGCCTTAAGTCTATCCTTAATCTGTGAGATCTTCTCAGTAGTCTCTTGCACTAACTCAGGTCCTATCAACTGACCTTCCCCAACCTCAGCCCACATAATTGGCAAATGATACTTTCTACCATACAATGCCTCAAACAGAGCACATCTCACACTAGAATGATAACTATTGTTATACGAAAACTCAACCAATAGAAGATGAACATCCTAACTTCCTCCGAAGTCTAGGACGCACGCTCTAAGCATGTCTTCCAAAGTCTGAATAGTACGCTCACTCTGACCGTCTGTCTGAGGGTGATAAGACGTACTCATGTCTAAACGAGTCCCTAATACCTCTTGCATTGACTGCCAAAACCACAATGTGAAATGACTATCACGATCCGATATAATCTAGATCGGCACACCATGTCTAGAAACTATCTCATTCAAATACAATCTAGCCAACCTTTCCATCTTATAATCCTCACGCATAGGTAGAAAATGAGCAGACTTAGTCAATCGGTCCACAATGACCCAGATTGTGTCATGCCCACTACTAGTCCTAGGTAACTTAGTCACAAAATCCATAGCTATCCCTTCCCATTTCCATACGGGAATCTCAGGTTGCTGGAGCAAGCCAGATGGCCTTTGATGCTCAGCCTTAACCTTCAAACAAGTTAAACACTTACTAACATACTCAGCTATATCTTTTTTCATTCCAGGCCACCAATACCTATCTCTCAAATCATAATACATCTTATCAGCTCCTGGGTGTACAGAGTACTTTGACTTATAGGCTTTATCCATTATAAGGGTTCTCACCTCACCCTTCAAAGGTACCCATATTCGATCCAGGTAGTACAAAGTTCCATTACTTCTTTGTTCTATCATCTCATCTAAACCTCTCTATAATACTGCAAACTCATCCATAGCCTCCTTCTAAGCCACCAGTATCCTATGTTTGATATTCGACTGAAGGATCCTATTCATAGCTCTAACTCTCTTAGGCTTTACTCTTTCCTTCCTACTTAGGGCATCAGCCACCACATTCGCCTTACCAGGATGGTAGCGAATTTTACAGTCATAATCACTAAACAACTCTATCCAGCGACGCTGTCGCATATTCAATTCTTTCTGACTAAATATATGCTGAAGACTCTTATGGTCCGTATAGATGACACTCTTTATCCCATACAGATAATGTCTCCAGATCTTAAGTGCAAACACAACCGCACCCAACTCTAAATCATGGGTAGTATAATTCTTCTCATGAATTTTCAACTGCCTAGACGCATAGGCTATCACTTTACCTCTTTGCATTAACACACAGCCTAGTCCTATCCCGGATGCATCATAATATACCACAATGTCTTCTGGTCCATCGGGGAGTGTTAGAACAGGCGCATTACACAACTTATCCTTCAAGGTATGAAATGCCAATTCCTGCTTCTCACCCTAATCAAAAGTCTTACTCTTTTGAGACAAGATAATAAGAGACTTAGCTATCTTAGAAAAGTTCTTAATGAACCTATAGTAATACCCAACCAATCCTAAGAATGAACAAACCTCAGTCGAAGTTCTAAGGGCTTTCCAATTCTTAATAGCTTCAATCTTACTAGTGTCCACATGAATTCCATTACCATTTATCACATGCCCAAGAAACTGCACTTCTCTTAGCCAGAATTCACACTTAGAAAACTTAGCATACAGTTTCTCATTTTTGAGCAGTTCCAAGACTAACCTTAAATGTTCTACATGCTCCTCTTGAGTCTTAGAGTAGATTAAGATATCGTCTATAAACACTATCACAAACTTATTAAGATACGACCTACAAACTATATTCATCAAATCTATAAATATTGCTGGTGCATTAGTCAGACTAAAGGGCATTACAGTGAACTCGAAATGTCCATAACGAGTTCTAAACGCAGTCTTTGGTATGTCATCCTCATGCACTCTCAGCTGATGGTATCCAAACCTAAGATCTATCTTTGAGAAAAACTACGACCCTTGTAGTTGATCAAATAGATCAACAATTCTAGGAAGTGGATAACGATTCTTAACAGTCAACTTGTTCAATTCTCTATAATCAATGCACATCCTAAAAGAGACCATCCTTCTTCTTAACGAACAACGTCGACGCTCCCCAAGGCGATGAGCTTGGTCGAATGAAACCTTTGTCTTGGAGTTCCTTGAGTTGTCCCGACAACTCCTCCAATTCAGAATGTGCCAAACGATAAGGAGACTTTGCTACCGGCGTTGCTCCAGGGGTTAACTCAATCCGAAACTCAATCTCTCGAATAGGCGGTAATCCAGATAGGTCATCCGAAAATACCTTAGGAAAATCTCTAACCACAACAATCTCTTCTTGTTTCTTAACACCCATTAAAAATATCGCTTTCTCTTCCGGTCTCTCTCCTAATACTCTAAGCACGTTGCCATTCGATAGTGGTATCCTCACTACCTTCTCATGGAAAATTATCTCAACCTTATAGTTAGACAACCAGTCCATACATATAATCAAATCAAAACTCCCATGTCCAAAAGGTATCAAATCGATTTCTAAGACATGACCCTCGATTTCTAGTTTACAACCCTTAATAACCTTATCAATCTCTACTAGCTGCCCGCTAGCTATCTCAATCTCATATCTGAAACCTAAGTCGCTGGGCTCTAAGCCTAACAAAGGTATGAAAGTAGTGGAAACAAAACTATAATCGGCACCAGAGTCAAAAGAGGTAGTGGCAAAGTGATTGTTCAAAGTAAACGTACCCGTCATAATGTTTGGATCCAAGCGAGCTTCCTATGCTCCCAACATGAATGCCCTACCCCTAGCCTGGTTCCCTTGGTTTCCATGACCCTGACCCCTGTTATTAGCAGTAACTTGATTTGGATGATTTTCTTCCAGGCCTCGTGCCCTATTCAATCTAGGACAAGCTGGCCTGGCATGGTCGGTACTACCACACTTATAACATGCTCTAACAGTTGGGTTTCTAGCATTGACAGGATTCACATTCCTTGGAACGCCTCTACAATCCTTTACCAAATGACCTGGACGTTCCAATTGAAGCATGTGCGACAGTCCACCGGTGCATGGTAGGAGTTTTTGCAGTGGTATTTTGTTGGGGTAAAACCCAAAAAAAAAAAAAAAATTTTAGGGTTTACCAAGTACCCCATATTCCTCTCTTCCTATAGGGTTACAATAGAAAGCAAAAAACATTCCCAGTCCTATCCTCTTATTGTCAGCCTTACCCATTCTTACCTTGCAAGTTTCCCCCCATTCCTCTTTTCTCAACTTTCTTAATTGATCCATTTCTCACAGCCTCATCGGTCAGTGCACCAGAAATCTGCACTGCCTTCTGCATAGTCTTTGGCTCCGTTGCTGCCACCATCCCACGGATTTGTGGAGCAAGGCCATACACATACCTTTCAATCATCCTACTCTCAGGAGTTACCAAGTGAGGAACTAACCTCGCCAACTCATGAAACCTATCAGTATACGCAGCATGGCCAGCCCCGACCATGGCGTGATTCCACAACTCAGATTCCAACTTTTGCATCTCATGACTAGGACAAAACTCTTGTATCATCATAAACTTAAAGTTATTCCATGACATACTAACAGCAACTTCTCGGCTTAGCGTGCGGATCTGAGAGTTCCACCACGTTAAAGCCTTACCCACAAATGAACCAGCAGTGTATTTCACTTTTTGGTCATTACTACAACCACTCATATCCTGTACGTTCTCCATTTTCTCAATTTAACGTGCATAAACTAGAAGGGGGGGGGGGGGGTAGAATAGTTTAACACGTTGTTTTTTTAAAAAAAAAAAAAAATGGTTTAAAAGTTTACTTTCAAAAATGTATAGATCCGAGTTATATGTTCAATCAAATCATAATATGAACAAGCAATAACTATCTAAACGAAAACTAAATAACAATAATAATAATGTAAAAAGATAAGGAAAGAAACAACCAAACCAAGACATCGAGATTTTATAATGGTTCAGCTACGAAGCACCTCTTCGTCCTACTCCACTCCCCGAGTATCCTACTCGAGATTTCACTATGTCAACAAGCTCCCTTTAGGCGGAGAAAACCGTTTACACGTCGTTTACGTTGTTTTCTGACACTAAGCTAAATGTCGAGTCCTAATCTTAGCTAGAACCAATCTACCACTTCACAAGATATACACACTCACAAGATCTACACTGTCGGATCTACACAATATCCGAATCACACAAATACACAAGATAAATACAATACAGTTTTGGTACTTAGAAGAAAGGAGGATAAATCACTAATTAACACTTCATTTCTTGACGAATGCGAGTGGTCTTCTCTTGCACTTGAATGAGAGGGAAAAGATGAGAAGAAGAGATTAGATCACTTGAAACAAGATCTAAGTATGTTAGTGATCAAGATATTTAGTGAGAGAAAGAAGGTTTAGAGAGAGAAAGAAAAGTCTGAAAAATTTTGTGCAAAGAGGAATGTTTTTTTCTGTGGAAGAATGGAGCAGTATTTTATATAGGCAGGGAATCCCAACGCTCTCTGGGGGCGATCCCGGCTGGCCTATAAGAGGGTCGTCGCCTAGACTCCGCTCCATTTTTTTGTCTTTTTATGGGGAATGTTGTATCTGGTGTAGAAGCTTCCGTTTTGGGAGGGGGGGGGGATTTGAATTTCAAATTTTATGTTTTTAATAAAAAAATTTATTTTAATTAGAGAAATTTTGGAAATGTATTTTTAAAGAAAAAATACTTTTTGTAGAATTAAAAGTGAGGAATAAAGAAAACATATTTTTCTTGATCACTAATCATGCTTAATTATTTTGTTTGTCCATACCTTAAGTGATCACTAATCTTAGAAATGAAATTTTACATTTAATAATTTGTAAATGTTTATTTTTATTGTAATCATTTTTACATGTTGTTATTATCAAAACGTTGAGAGGTCAAAAAATATAAATAACGTTTTTAGGCATTATTTGTATTAACAATCTCCCCCTTTTTAATGATGACAAAATATAAACTCATTTTAAATAAAATTAAAGTTGTCAAATTATTAAATGAGTTATGTTCCATTTCTCCCTTTTTTGTAGAATTCAAAAAGAATGATCGTCGAGTTGTTGACGGAAGAAAGAAATCGACGATATCAAGACTCCCCCTTGATATGTGCTCCCCCTTGTTCGGGGCACCAAGGGATCGATCTTACGAAAATTGTTTTGCTACAAAACAAAGTTAGAAGCACAAGTGCAAGACAAATATTTTTCAAGTTAACACATTGTATTTAAATTAACACAAGAAGAGTTTCATTCAACCAACAAGAAACTCATACATTAGCACATCCAACAAATACATTCATGCAAGATAAAACTAGAACTAATACAAGATAAAGTGAAACAAAACTACACAAGTCTTAAATGATTCATGATTCATAGAGAATGACTTTTTAAGCAAAAGGTTTGGGTTTCACGTTTATGAAAACACTTAGATATTTTTAAGGTGGAGGTGGAAAGTGTGAAGTGATTGCGGTAGTAAGAAGATATTCAAGATGAGCAAACATGATATTCATCTCATCTCTTAGGGTGAAGAAAAGGTTTCGGTTGTGAGAACAACAAATGCAAGTTGACCCATGATAGTCATGATAGTTGTAGAAAAGAGGATGACCCATGATAGGTGGTTGAGGTTGTGGTTGAGATGGTAGTGATGGAGTGTCATGAATGTGATCAAGAGGAGTGATTGGGGATAAAGAAAGTCTGATATCCAAAGAAGGATGACTTTGAAGTGTTTGAGGATTTGGAGGTCTGGGAGGAACATCCAAAATGTTGTCAAGCAAGGGGTTCAAGTGATGAGGAGAAGTTGGTTCATGTGAAGATGGTGGTGAAATTTGAAGTTTTAAGTGAAAGGAAGAAGATGTGTTTTCTTGACTTGATGATGTTTGATTAGTGGATGTGGTTTTTGATGGTGCATTTAGAGGAGTTAGAGATGAGGAGGTTATTGTAGGACAAGGTGTGGTGGTGATATCTTCATCACTAGATATGTTGACAAATAATTGTCTAGGAGGGATTATGGTGAGTTTGATTTTCTTAGAAGGATTAAATGAGGAAGCATTGGTGGAATTCATGGTAGAATGAGGTGATGAAGATGATGATAGAAGAGAGTTCATGATTTAAGGTGGAAGAAATGGATTAAAGAAGTAAGGCATAGGGTTTGAAGATTTAGATTCCAAAAGGTGTTTGTCAAAATGCAGAAATTATAGTTGTGCCTAGATGGGATAGTGGTCAACTGCACAGAAATTCAGAAGGTCACAGTAGAAGAATCCGTGACCTCTGATGGCGGTCCCTTAATTACTGGCGGTCCCATATATATTAGGGGACCGCCCAGTATTTTAGGGGGCCGTTTTCTAGAGATAGAAAACTTTTCAAATTTCCGATAATTGTTTTTCAAAATTTCCCTTTTTGATCAATGTATATTTTCATCATGAATTCATTTAATACTCATTATCTACCCACACGAATATCAATATCTTGATTCTATTAGGGAAGCCTATGTAGCAAATTTTATAAAAAAAGATAAGCATGCATAAAATCACATATATATTTATATATATTATATATAAAAATATATATATGTATATATATATATCTAATATAAGTATATATAATAATAATTTGATATATATATATAGATAATCAACAGTCTATCAAGGTGTAATCAAGCATTGGTTTTTAGGCTGATAAAATCGAAAGATCATCCATGGAACTAATTGCCCGTATTATACTAAAGTACTAAGATTTGCTAATAAGTTAAACCCCTAAAGTTTAACCACCTAATCATAATAGATTAGTAAATAATATAGATAATAATGTCGTAAAGTTATTAAAAACCACCCGACCCTCATGAATGTAACGTTCTTCAAGGTTTCTTAGTTTTTCTTTTATTAGAGAACGGAATTCATGTGAAATTTTAGGGATATAGTGTCTTGTATTTTTGTAATCTTCAGAAGATTTGCGAGGCCTGATTCCCTAGAGGAAAATGAAATCACATTTTATTACTTTTCACATGTAATATGTCATGAGCAATGTTTCTAGTGTGTGCCTAAATGTAACAAATGTGGAGTAACGATTAACTCGACCTAAATATAAAATCCTAAGAGTTAACCCAAACGCTCCTTAAATTGATTTTGCTCATCCAAACAAGTCAAAAAATACACATGAATTATATATCTCGAAATTTGTTCATGAGATAATTATGTACGTGTTTGAAAACATTTTTGGGTTGGATTAACAATGCATAACAATAATTTTATTATGTTCCTAACGTGAGTGATTTGAAAATAAAATTAGGGTTTTGATTCGAAATCAATTTTTCAAAAAATTCACTAATGTATGCAAATCCTATATCTACGGGAAGCATATTAGTTATACATTGTATCCTAGTACTCTTAATTATACAAAATTGAAAGAAAAATTGAAAATCCCCAATTTTAATTTTTGGTGTTCATTATGAACCCTAGACTCAAATTGAAAGAAAATAGATGAAATAACTTATAATTGATGATCTTTGTGATATTAGGATTGATTATTAGTGTTGATTTGATCTTCAATGGCAACAGGTAAGGGGGTGTTTGTTTTTTTGTTTTGAATTTTTTTTGTTTAAGTGTCCCATTTTGTGACTTGCTGGTGGCGGTCCCATATTTACCGGCGGTCCAAAATATATTGTGGGGCCGCGTATATGGGAGCTGCCCTCGGCCAAGGGTTTTTGGACTTGGTTTTTGACAAAATTTTTACAAAGAGGAGTGACATTTTAATTTGCATTTCGCGAATTAAATATGCTTAAAGTACTTCGATGAAGTATTTAAGTTTGTCCACACACGGAATGACACAGACTAGAATTGAGACAGAAGAAAGAGAAGTGAACTAAGATGATTATGGAATGTGTTTCTCATCATTCCTAAACCAAAGCCGTAGATAGATAAACGATGTTACGTTTTAAGGGGTTAGAAAGAATTTCGCGATGTTGTCGATGGACGACACTTTTTTGATTGAGATATGTCCTTTCTGGACATTATCACGAAGAAAGTGGTGACGTATTTCGATGTGTTTGGTACGAGAATGTTGCACCGGGTTTTTGCTAAGGTCAATCGTGCCTTTGTTGTCGCACATGATGGGAACGTCGTCGAGTCGTACGTCGTAGTCGATGAGAGCTTGTTTCATCCATAGTGCTTGTTGACATGCCTTTCCGGCGCTTACGTATTCGGCTTCGGTAGTGGATATAGCAAGAGCGGTTTGTTTCTTCAAGAACCAAGATGTCAAACAACATCCCACGAACGTACAAATACCGCTAGTGCTCTTTCGGTCCACATAATCTCCCGCATGATCAGAGTCGGCATATACTACGGTTTCTATACCGGTCCCCTTAGGATACCATAATCCTAAGTGCGTAGTGCCTTTAATGTATCGGAGAAGGAAAAACAACACCATCAAACCCTTGTGGGTTTGATTTCTGGCCGAACACCACATCCCCCAAAAACATTGATCCGAACTGATTTTTGTCGCACCAAAACTTGATTAAACACTTATAATCCAACCCTTGTTACTTTAATCACCCCTAATTAAACTAAAACCCTAAGATCACAAATCTTGGAAAAATCAAGAATTTAATAGAAATCATGCATGGTGAATTTTAATTGAAAAGGATGAAGGGGGTTTATGTAGGAATGAATTGAAGTAAAGTGGAAGTGATTTGGTTGAGTTTGGAAGGTGATGGTGGTGGTTCTGTTGGTTTGGTCAACGAATAGAAGGAAGATGGGAGAGGGATACCGAAATCTTTTTATCTGTGTTTTTTATGGCAATGTTTTTATAGGATTAGAACTTATATATGGGATTATTTAGTGATTACTAACCTTCCTTGTTTATAAAAAAAATATGGGACATTGGTTTGGATAGGGATATAACCGGGCCCCCTCCTTTATGTGGGCTTGGTTGGATAATTTTGGGTTATGTTGTTTAGATAGGCCCACTTGTGATTAGTTAAATCATTAAACTTGCAAAAACACTACATTTTTGACGTGGTTTTCACCAAACACGAATATAAGATGAAAATAATAATAATAATAAAATAAAATAAGCTCTCATGGCTAAATATAACTTTCGTTGATTTCTCGATTGATAAAACGGATAAACTTAAATTGTAGGATTCGCGAGAGTTTTAAAATTGACGATTTTACTAAAAATCAACTAAAATAATTAAATGGATTATTTAAAATTTAGAGAATAATTATATGCTCGGAATAAAATAGTGACCTTAAAGACGGGGTTTTACACTTAGTTCCTATGATTGTCATATTCCTAGGTTGAGGAAACAACTCCCAAACATCGTTAGCAACGAATTGATTTAATTCTTCTTGCATGGCGACTATCCAACTTTCATCTCCTAACGCTTCATTCACATTCTTAGGTTCTATAGTTGATATAAAACAAAATAAGTTACTTTGGTTTTGGGCTTGTGACCTAAGGGTTCTTTGGTTATGGTTTCCTATGACATTTTCTAATAGATGGTTCCTATATTCCTTAATGTTGACTATTTCATCAATCTCTAAAGTTTCATCCATAATGTCATTTTCTAGGTTTTTCTTTTCGGTGACCTTAATTGCTTCTTCTTCATCTAAGTCATCATCCACTAAGGGTGATGTCTTTAAGGGTAAAGGAGTTTCATCGAATGTCACGTTAAGTGATTCTTTGACTTTCCTAGTATGTTTGTTTAAGATGATGTAGGCTTTACTATTTTGAGAATAACCTAAAAAGACACCTTCGTATGACTTTGGGTTAAACTTGGTAAGGTAGTTTTTGTGTTCAAAATGAAGCACTTGCTTCCAAATACTCTAAAATAATCTAGCGTAGGTTTTCTTCCTCTTAAGAGTTCGTAAGGTGTTTTTCATAGAATGGATCTAATGAGAATTCGGTTGAGAATGTATGTTGAAGAATCTACGGCGTTACACCAAATCTTTTGTGGTAACGATTGCTCATTCAACATAGTCCTACTCATTTCTTGAAGTGTCCTATTTTTCTTTTCGACCACGCCATTTGATTGAGGAGTGCGTGGAGCCGAGAAGTTATGTGTAATACCGTTGGTTTTACAAAACTCTCCAAATTGCACCTCATTATCAAATTCTCTACCGTGGTCGGTTCTTATTGATACTATTGAACAACCTAATTACTAGTGGAATTGACAAACTCCCACGAATGGGGTGTGGGGGTTGGCTGATAGGGGTTTTATATTTTCGTTTGTATTGGTATTAGGCGTGATATATCAAAAGGGTGGGGGGGTTTTATCAATTATTATCAACCATGACATTAAATAAAAGACCCATACATAGAAATCTTCTCACCCGCCAACCTCGCTCCGTCAACAAAAATTTCAAAGCAAAAGAAGCTTAATAAGACTTACCA
This sequence comes from Tanacetum coccineum, assembly GCA_026074375.1. Lineage (NCBI taxonomy): Eukaryota > Viridiplantae > Streptophyta > Magnoliopsida > Asterales > Asteraceae > Tanacetum > Tanacetum coccineum. The sequence goes on from BQNB010003910.1 coordinate 69,414, forward strand.
GAAGTACTATACAACATAATCAATGTAGATTAATCATTAACATAAACATTACACATCTGCCCCAAGCAATCTTGAGTTAATAGACCTATATTTCAAAATCCGTAATAGGTATAAATGAAAGGTTTTCGCCTTAACAAGATGTTAGACTCTAGTTTGGTGAAATTACAAGATAAATACTCAAAGTGTTAAGATCCTAAGTGAGGTTATCATTTTAACCATCATGTGCAAAATCTGATTATTTAACTAGCAGCGTGAGTGATCGCGAGAGTTTCTTCGATTTTAGCATAATTTCTCCCTATTATAACTCCGGTTGACCCAAACAATGAACGCCCGAGTTTAATTAAACTCTAAATCCTGCAGGTTTTAATTGGAAAATGGTGGTGCACTTAAATATGGACATACTTGTCTTAAACCTCATTTAGAAATTCTGGCACAATTTATGATTAGTTTGGCCGTTCGAGTCGTAACTCATTCATGCATACAACATAGTTATATTATATCTCTCTTATCAAAGAACCACATGGAGCCTCATAATTTTACCTACACCCCTGTAGCAACCTAGAAGCCACCAAGTCACAATACACTAAGAATATAGAGCCTGAACTATACCACATGTACAAATTATAGGGTTCACACTAATTTTGTTTCCATGGTTTGTGGTCTTAAACGTCACACACATTCCAAAGAGTTGGCAGTTCACCTAACACGCCACTTAGACCAACATATTCCCTATTCATTAATGCAAAGATACAATAAGATTTAAGCCACAATTTTCCTATTCACATTAAAATACCAACTTTACTCGAAAGTTCCAAAAAAAATAGCCAAAAGTAACCTTAAATAGTCAACACTTATAGGAATTACTATTATATATATAGATGGCGGTGATCCCAAAGATAAGCTTTAGAAGAATTTGTGAGGAGAGGTATCTCATATATTAACGAATATCCATATATAAAACTGGAGTATTGACTACGAGGGAGAAAAACTATAAATGACATGAGTACAGGCGGATAATCTTAATATCTCTCACATATCGACTATATAATCGACTGATATAAAGAAAATAATATGACGTCATAAGATAGACGTATGAGAGCAAAATAATAACCAAGCATTATATATTCATTATTACTATAATAGCAATAAGGATGCAAAAGGGAGCATATAAGTTACCTGGGAGCAAGCGCGCGTGCGGATATCTATTCAATGTTAAGGACTCGTAAAATTTTTCGAAAAACGGTTATAGTTTAGGGTTTTGAAAACGACCTAGTTCGCTATAACAAGTGCTCTGATACCAATCCGTAACACCCCCATAAAATCACAATGCATCGGAATACCACTTGGGGTGCTACTTCATAGTATAAAGTACAAGTTATAGAAAACTACCACAAAGAGACGTTAATAAAATGTCCCATTCGCTTAAAACTTCAGACTAAAATCAGGTCCCCAATAAGTTTAAAAAAAATAAAATATTAAAGCAAGATTTCAAGATACATCAATTACTGAATCATTTTGTATATTTAAGGAAAAATAGTTATCGAATGTAAAGAAAACCATGTCCTTGAAGTTTTAATATCCACGCGACTCGAATGCTCCTAATGCTCAGCTAGAAAAATGATAACCTGAGAAAATACATGCAAAACGTCAAATAAAGTTGGTGACTTCATAGGTTTAGTAAACAGCTGTATTGAAATAAAATTTATAGGGGGGAGGTGGGGACCGTGTTGTGGGGGGGGGGGGGGGGGGGGGGGGGGGGTATGTATGGAAGTGTTATGGGGCATCTGATTATGGGGGGGGGGGGGGGGGGGGGGGGGGGTTATGTTGTGTTAGTTGAGGCAAGTAGTATTTTAGTACGAAAAGTAGCGTTACAAAACATTTATAGTAATAGTTTCCAAGAATCCAAAGTAGTGATTCAATAAATAAAAGATAAAGTTCATGCAAGGACCACAAGATAATTATAAGTAATAGTAGACTACGAAACGAATTCAGTAGTCCAAAACATGTGTTATTGCACTAAGATCATGACACCGAACCTTAACACGTAACATAATCAAATCAAGTATGCGCCAAACAGGAAAAAGGGATGTTTCCAAACATCCAACGTATTATTCAAATGTTAAGTGCGTCAATGGTTATATAGAAACTACAGCCCAGACGGGGATTGTCAGTCCCGATAGATCTATCCACAACACATCACACTCGCGTTTACACACCGGTATCTTAACGTTTATGATAAAAATAGGAATAATGTAAAGGATACTTAGGCGAAAATATGATCAGGAAAAGCTTACAATTTGGAAAAACACATGTGTCCTTTTTAAGCAAATATTGTTCAAAACTCACGGTTTCATATATAGGTATTCAATGATCTCAAATCATGTAGTAAGCAAATCAAGCTTTAATAAAATCATAAGTAAACAACCATGTATCACATATGTTTTAGAAGTAATATAGTAAACAAGTAAAAGATTTAGTAAAAGTAGTAATGTAACGCTTATGTAGTAGAAATCAATGAGTTTACTTGGTAAAAAGAGCATGTATTCTCACCTCGAAAATAGTTTAAAGAAAAACATTTAAAAGATGAAAATGGTGGTGCTAAGAGCTTACCAAGTGAGTTATGATGACCAAAGTAATAAGGCTCAACAGACGAAGTCGAGAAGCGTCATAAACATAACCAAAAGATGTGACGCGGCTTATACTGATAAAGAAGAATTGGGTAGGCGATAGCATAAAAATTAAATCGAATGACACGAGATATTGTTTTCCGAGAATATGCATGGCAATGCATATTATAACTTACCCGAAGTATTTATCCCCAAATGTATACAACTTGCATATATACTACTTTAATTGTCTCTTAGTCTCACTTTAGCGATTCTTAACTTATATACTATAGGCCGCATATTTAATTCTCAAAAAAGCGATAAAACTATGTTTTTTAAATTTTTAGTCAAATTTACAAGACATTATCTTCTTTAGACATGATAAAAAGATACAATGATGGTGCCTTTCATTCACCCCTGAAAAGACTTTCACCCCTGGAAAGATACTTAAGTCTAGTTTCCAGAACATTATGCCTTTTAATCAAAACTTTTACCAATCCATGGGAAATGAGTTTTTACTAATCATAACTCAAAACATAAAGTTCGCTGAATTTCTATCGCTTACGGTTTTGGCCATAAACCCTATTCTATAATAGCAATAAAGTTGAATCTAAAGAGAGATGAAAGCTTATGATGTCTAGTGTTTAACCATGTTTTAAAAACCCAAAACTTTAGTGCAAAAATCTAGAGTTAAATCCCCTTTTCAAATAGTAGTTCAGAACTGACTAGTTTCTGTAAATCGGTCATATCTCACTCATTCGAAGGAGATATGGCTCTAGCCAACTCGACACATGTACTTTGAACTTATTTTAACAACCCCATAAAAAATCCAGACCTTCTTAGGCCAAAAGTTTGCTGCAATTAACCCATTTATACTGATGGTCTGCAGCAGTCCCAAATTTTCCTACCAAACACTAATTTTGGCGTATTTTCCAAACCGTGATAGATATAAAAGTGAATCAAACGATGTTCCAGATTTGACTAGCAATCGTAAAACGGCCATAACTCCCTCATCCGGAGGAGTTGATAACCCATCCAATTCGCCATATGAAGCGTAAGACTATATATATCCAACCATGTAATTTATTCATAGGCTCCAGGCCAAGAATTATTAGGAAAAGCCATGTTTTACTACTGATCTAGAAACAGTCCCTAAAACTACTTTAAAATCCTTCCAAAACTTAATCAAATCATAATCTATTCATTTGCAATGCCATAATACATCTCAATAACATATCTCAATACATCAAAACATGATGTTCATGATCAAAACAAAATCAAACAAACCAAGAACATGCATGCTTATAGAAAGTAAAATCAAACACAAGCATACATATAGAAATCAAATCAATTCAAAAAGAAATTTAAGAAGCTTACAATGCTAAATCAAGAGAAGGAAAAACAACACCATCAAACCCTTGTGAGTTTGATTTCTGGCCGAACACCACATCCCCCAAAAACATTAATCCGAACCGATTTTTGTTGCACCAAAACTTGATTAAACACTTATAATCCAACCCTTGTTACTTTAATCACCCCTAATTAAACTAAAACCCTAAGATCACAAATCATGGAAAAATCAAGAATTTAATAGAAATCATGCATGGTGAATTTTAATTGAAAAGGATGATGGGGGTTTATGTAGGAATGAATTAAAGTAAAGTGGAAGTGATTTGGTTGAGTTTGGAAGGTGATGGTGGTGGTTCTCTTGGTTTGGTCGACGAACAGAAGGAAGAGGGGAGAGGGATACCGAAATCTTTTTATCTGTGTGTTTTATGGCAATGTTTGTATAGGATTAGAACTTATATAGGGGATTATTTAGTGATTACTAACCTTCCTTGTTTATAAAAAATTATGGGACGTTGGTTTGGATAGGGATATAACCGGGCCCCCTCCCTTATGTGGGCTTGGTTGGATAATTTTGGGTTATGTTGTTTAGATAGGCCCAATTGTGATTAGTTAAATCATTAAACTTGCAAAAACACTACATTTTCGACGTGGTTTCGGCCAAACACGAATATAAGATGAAAAAAATAATAAAAATAAAATAAAATAAGCTCTCATGGCTAAATATAACTTTCGTTGATTTCTCGATTGATAAAACGGATAAACTTAAATTGTAGGATTCGTGAGAGTTTTAAAATTGACGATTTTACTAAAAATCGACTAAAATAATAAAATGAATTATTTAAAATTTAGAGAATAATTATATGCTCGGAATAAAATAGTGACCTTAAAGACGGGGTTTTACATCCTCCCCTTCTTACGAGAGTGCCGTTCCGGCGCTCAATTCGCCATATTCGTCTACGGTTTACTTATGAAGAGATGAGGAAATGATTAGGTCCTCGTCGAGGTTTCCAACAAAATTTGAATGAACAACAGTCAAAGCATCAAATATATGCAATGAGCATGAGCGAACGAATTGAATGTCGTGAGAATCCTTAAAAAGGAAGAATAAAATACATGACTTGAAGAGAAGCCATTAGAAACGAAGAATTTAACAAGTCGTCAATTCTTGGAAGCGATTAAGGGTTCATTACTATTAGCTTATCAAGTTCACCGCGGTCGATACAAATTCGAAAAAAAATCCATATAACAAATTATGAGTCGAAAGGAGTTCATAGCCCAAAGAATGATTTGTACGCACGCTATGTCAGATACACATAAGCCCACTCATTTATATTTTGTCACTTACAAACAGAGGCGTCCCAATCCTTGTAAGTAATAATTTATAAACTTATGGTTCGGCGGTTTATAATTTCCTTATTCAAATGAAGAAGCGTCCCAATTCATTTCAATAAGACGATTATAAATCATCCTACTTAAGCATGGCCGACACAAAACACAATATCAAAACAATGTTACAATAAGTAAAAAGGAGTGTCTACTTGACGGCATGATTCTTCAAAATCATAAGAAGTAACAAGAAGAGTAATGAGACGTTAGTCCATCATGTTCCAAAGGTAAGTGCCAAAAGACGGCACGATCCGAGGTGACAAGATAAAGTCGTACTCCCATCAATTGGAAGATTTCAAAACAATGGATTACAAACACAACATACGCGATTCAAAAGCATAAGAAGAGTGTTCGGACTCGGAGTCGAACAATAAAATAACTAGTGGAATTGACAAAGTACACCGAATGTCAATGTTATCAAAAAGGAAATAAAATAAAGTCATGTTAATGTTTCGGAGATTACCACATCGCTCATGAGATATCAAATAAAAAGAACTTATTAAGACTTACCATAGTACTATACACATATGTAAGTAATTATCATTACATAAACATTTCTGCCCTTTGCAATATGACTTAATGGACCTATATTTCAAAATTCGTAATAGGTATAAACGAACGGTTTTCGCCTTAAACAAGATGTTAGACTCTAGGTTATTGAGATTACAAGAAAAATACTCAAAGTAAGATCCTAAGTGAAGTTATTATTTTACCATCATGTGCCAAATCTGATTATTTAAAATGTTTTCTTGTTCTATCGTTTTTTAGCATAATTCCCATTTTATAACTCCGTTTGACCCAAAACGAAAGCCCATGTTTAAGTTTATCTAAATCCTATAGGTTTTAATTGGAAAATGGGGCACTTAATATGAAAATATTGGTCTCAAACTCATTTTGAAAATCTGGGCACAATTTATGATTAGTTTGGCCGTTCTAGTCGTAACTCATTCATCTGAAATAGTTACGGCTCAATCCAAAGCCCCACATACACCTTTTATGTTGACCTACCCAACTAAGTACTATGGTCACATGCCTCAAGTTAAAAATTATTCAACATCACACCAACTTTACCCAAAAATTTCCAAAAGTAGGCGAAAGCGACTGAAAATAGTCGACACTTAAGTGAATTACTCATATATATATATATATATATATTTCCAAAGAGTTGGCAGTTCACCTAACACGCCACTTAGACCAACATATTCCCTATTCATTAATGCAAAGATACAATAAGATTTAAGCCACAATTTTCCTATTCACATTAAAATACCAACTTTACTCGAAAGTTCCAAAAAAAATAGCCAAAAGTAACCTTAAATAGTCAACACTTATAGGAATTACTATTATATATATAGATGGCGGTGATCCCAAAGATAAGCTTTAGAAGAATTTGTGAGGAGAGGTATCTCATATATTAACGAATATCCATATATAAAACTGGAGTATTGACTACGAGGGAGAAAAACTATAAATGACATGAGTACAGGCGGATAATCTTAATATCTCTCACATATCGACTATATAATCGACTGATATAAAGAAAATAATATGAGTCATAAGATAAACGTATGAGAGCAAAATAATAACCAAGCATTATATATTCATTATTAATATAATAGCAATAAGGATGCAAAAGGAAGCATATAAGTTACCTGGGAGAAAGCGCACGGATATCGGTCAATGGTGAAGGACTCTAAATTTTTTGCGAAAAATGGTTATAGTCTAGGGTTTTGAAAACGACCTAGTTCGCTATAACGAGTGCTCTGATACCAATCTGTAACACCCCCATAAAATCACAACGCAGCGGAATACCACTTTGGGGTGCTACTTCATAGTATAAAGTACAAGTTACAGAAAACGACCTCAAAAGAGACGTTAATAAAATGTCACATTCGATTAAAATTTCAGAGTAAAATCAGGTCCCAATAATTTATAATTTAACAAGATTACAAGAGTTCAAACGTGAATCATTTTGTATATTTGAAGTTAAAAAGTTATCGAATGTGAAGAAAACTGAGTCCTTGAGTTTTGTTGATATCCACGCGTCTCGAATGCTCCCAATGCTCAGCTAACAAGATATAACCTGAGAAAATACATGCAAAAATGTCAACAATAATGTTGATGAATTCATAGGTTTAAGTAAAAGCAGTGTTGAAATAATTCAAGTAATATTTCCGTAGAAAAAGTGGCGTTACAACATTTCATAGCATTGTTTCTGAAATTCAAGTAGTGATTCAATAATTCAAGTAATGTTTAGTAGTGGACCACAAGGTTAAAGATCAACTAACGACAGTGCAACGAATACAATGTCAAGTAACAGAATTATCGCATTGAGCTCGTGACAACCGATCCCTTTGACGAGAAAATATAGTTTGCCCCAAATGATAAGGTAATATTGCTATATACCAACATCTCAGAGTAATATATCCGTTGTAAGTGGGTGTTTCAAAAGGATACAAACCCCGGACGGGGAGTCACCCCATAGTACTATTTATTACACTAGCGTCTACCCATCACATGTAATTAACAATCCACGAAATAAGGGTCTTTAGCAATAGGTACTCCTACGATAATTCACAACAACGGGTCCAATATACCCTTCAAGCACTTGTGTCTAATTTAAAACAAGTAATATGTTCAAAACTCACGATTTTGTAAATAGATAATTAATGGTCTCAAATCATGTAGTAAGCAAATCATGCTTTAATAAATTCAATGGTAAACAACCATGTATCAAACATGTATTAGAAATCATGTGATAATCAAGTAAAAGCTTTAGTAAAAACATTCATGTAACGCTCATGTAGTAGCAATCAATAAATTTACTAGTAAAACGAGCATGTATTCTCACCCCGAAAATAGTTACGAAAACCATTAAAAGAGAAAAGGTGGGGCTATGAACTCACCTCAAGTAATGTCAATATAATATCAAATAAGTACATGCACGGAAAATGATGCACGCAAAAAGATGCAAAATACTCTATCCGCAACCTAAATGAAATAACACATTTTTAAGCTAAATAACATGAGAAGCATGCAACACAAGACAAAATGATTATAGAAAGACTTTCTCCACCATCCAATGATCCTCTGGCATTTGTCTCTAGTGTTCAACCTCATGTCCAATCATCATATGCACCTCTTTAATCATCAATTGTTTAGTCTAATCAGTATCACTCACCATCTGCACCTCTTCAATCACCATATGTCCAACTAACTCAATATCCACAATTTGCTAATAATTCACAACTCGATACTGGATACACCCCCACCGAGGAAATGATTGATACTTCAACCAAACAAGTTGCCCTACTTGCCCAATCCTTTAGAGCACATCTTCCTCAGACTAACAACCAACTCCGAACCTCATCAAACACTAGAAATCAAGCAATAGTGCAGAATAGGAGAGTCGTTGTTCAGACAGTTCAGGGGAGACAGAATCAGAATCAGAGGAACGATGCTTAGGGAGTTGGTGCAGCAGCCAATAGGGGAGTACATAACAAATCTAGGAATGCAAATCAGGGTCAACCAAAATAGATCAAGTGTTACAATTGCAATGGGTTTAGGCATATAGCAAGGAACTGCACTCAACTAAAGCGTCTATAGAATTCAGACTATTTTAAAGATAAGATGTTGTTAATGCAAACTCAAGAAAATGGTTCAATGCTAGATGAGGAAGAGCTACTCTTTCTTGCTGGTGACCATGCTAACACTTTTGATGCAGATGTGGATGAACAACCAGTGAGCGACATGACACAAAATGATGACAACTTCTTCCAGGCAGATGAATGCGATGCATTTGATTCTAACCTTGATGATGAACCTATTGCTCAAACCATCTTCATAGACAACTTATCCTCAGCTGGGCCAGCAAATCAACAAGTTGGTCCCTCTCATGCATCTACATTATCTGAGATACAAAATCTTGACAATGATGTAGATCATGTTGATGAAAATCATGAAGAACATGAGATACACAACGAAGTACAACAACCTATCATTGTTAACTCGGATACTGTTAAGAAGGGTAATAGTAATATTATTCCATACGAACAATATTTAAAGAACAACAAAGCTATTGTTGTACCGAATGATGTATCTTCCATTCTAAATGACTCTTTAGCCACTGAACTTGCCACCTATAAGGAACAAGTAGAGGTATATGAACAACGTGCTAAATTTTAGCTAACCGAACATGAACAAAAGCTTAATGAACAAATCAGTATACTTATCCACACCTGTAATCACAAGGAAGAAATTTTGAAAAAGGAGCTTCATTCTGTAAAGTTACAACTTAATTCTACTGTTCAAAGTAACAAGTTAATACAAGAAAATGTAACTGCCTTACAACAAGACTTTAAATAGAAAAAGGATAAACTCCTTGGAGAATTAGTAAACATGAGAAACTTAAAAAAGAAATTCGAAGATAAGTTATACAAACAAGAACAATCTATGCAAACTGTTCATATGTTGTGTAAACCTAAACCGTTATATGATCATGATAATGAGATTGCTTTAGGTTACCAGAATCCCTATTACCTTAATAAGGCTAAAAGAGCTCAACCTGCACTGTATGATGGTCATGAAATTCTTAAAACGAATCATGTCCCTGCTATAGTTCCCACCTCAGAGGAAGACCTAGAATTAGCTGACATTTCTAGGGAGAAAATGATTGAGAAAGTCAAAGACCCAGAGTGTGTGAAATGGAATATCACTCATAAGCCGCTTAATTATTCAAAAGAAAATTTTATTGCGACTTTCACACCTCAGACAACACTAACCCCGGAACAAGTCTTTTGGTCCAAAGATCTTGTTAAGAAAAGGGCTGAAGCTCTCAAAGCTCAGGCCACACCCCTAAAAGTTCTACCACCTGCGACAGTGTATCCTCCCAATACTCCTGTCCATCTGGTCCCCCGCACGCTTCCAACAACAAGTGAAGTAAATATTGGTCTATATGTCATTACTCAACTTTTTTGGGATTTTGAAAAAACTTGTAAGAAGCGGATTACACCCACGGGTATAACTGAAGGGGAAAGGGGTTTTGAACAAACTAAATGTTGGTATCTAACCGAAGTCATTCCATTTTTCAACTTACTAAAAGAACATTTTGACGACGTTCAAAGGTCACTTATTAAAGAAGTTAGGGCAATGAAAGCAGTTTTTGAAAATATGGAAGCTGAGGTGGACCAGAATGCCATTGATAAAAAATGTGATGAGATAGAAAGGAAAAATATTCTCATCACAAATGAGAATTTGATTGCTAATTGTATTACCCAGGAAGTATTTTATACTGTCACTGATTCTGTTTTAACTGCATCTCAATTTCATGAATTAAATGTTGTGTATGATGTTGAAAAGTCTTGTGCAGTCAAACTTGAAGCTGAGAATTCTAAATTACTTGAGAAAATTCAAAACGATGATCATGATTCCATGGTCAAGCATTTTTCCAAACTTGAGATTGATCACCTTAATTTGCAATTAAAGTATCAACACCTTAAAGAAAACATTGGAAACTCCAAATCCAAGACATCTAAGGATGCTCCTGAATTTGATGCCTTTTGAATTAAACAAATGGAATGATCAGCTTCAAGCTCACAAAAATACTATCTGTAAGTTGAAAGATCAAATCTCTCAACTGAAAGTGAAAAATAGTGACGTGGTTGGCACCTTTGATCATAAGTCTCTAGAATCTCAAAACGTACAACTAAAAGAAACTGTCACGGCTTTGCAAGAACGAATCAAAAATTATAAAGCTGAAAATGAAAAGGTTAGACGGCATTACCAAGAGTTATTTGACTCCATTAAGGTAACGCGTATTCAAACCATTGAAAAGATAAATTCTTTACAAAATGAAATTGAGAATCTAAAGATTCAACTCAAAGGGAAAATGCCATGCGTTACTAGTGATGTTGCAACACCAAAGGTTTCTGCTTGTGATAAGTATGCTATAGATGTTGAACCAATCCCCCCTCGCATTAGGAACAATAGGGAAGCTCATCTAGATTATCTCAAACATCTTAAGGAAAGTGTAGAAACCCTTCGTGAGATTGTAGAGGAAGCTAAGGTTGAAAGACCACTAGATAGATCACTTGCATCAGCTTGCCTTTACACTAAAGACTCTCATGAACTATTAGAATATGTGATTGGCACTTGTCTGAAAGACTTAAATAAACGAGATACAGAGCATCCGTATACCCCTTTAACTAGGAAAAAGCAAGTTACTTTTGAGGACCAATGTGAAACGTCAAATAATAACACACACAAACATGTTAAGCAACTGAATGAGACCAAGACTAATGTTCCTGTAATTCCTTCTACAGGAGTGAACAATGTAACTAAAGTTAGCGGGTCACAGCCTAGGAGCAATACAAAGAATGATAAGACCTTGCCAGCTAATAGTGTGCACAAAAAGAAAGTAGAAGCCCATCTTAGGAACAACAAGTTGCGAAAATACCACAACACAAAGAGTAGTCACCCCATGTACATCGTGGGAAATTTTGTTTTACTTAAACGAAACGCGAATGAATGGCAAGGCCCATATATAATAAACGAAGTCCACAAAGAGGAACTCTACATAATTGTTGACACAACCGATCACTCGTTGGTTCAAACAATGAAAGGAACAAGCTTTCGTAAGTTTTACATGTAAAACTTACATTCTTTTTCACAAAGTTTTTCTTTTTTATTTCTCTTTCAAGTCATTCGTTTCGATTATCGAAAATGGTGTAGCAAACTAAGTGTTCATACTTGTGATGATGTAAATCTTTCTACACTATCAATAAAGAAGGTTGATTTCAAGGTACTTGTGTCATAAGGCCACACTTGAGCCTAATATTAAGTTCAATGTTCGAAAGGATGTCGTAGGGCCACACATGAGCCCTACAAAACTAAGACATCCATAAAATTCACGTTAACTTTCCTCATTGCTTCTTTTAGCCTTGAGGACGTAATGAAGTGGATCGAAACCCTTCATCTGAAAACTGAAAATTAGTCAAAAAAATTAAAAAAAATCAATATTTTAGGCCACACATGAGCCTTCGCTAATAAAGCGCGTAAAGGAGTCAGACATAAGTCCTTTTAAAGCCTCAAACATTAGGAAAACAAATCAGGTTCCTAATGGAAACCATTTTTTGAAAGTGGTACAATAAACTTGTCCACAACTTAAGGCCACACATGAGCCTTCACTGATAAAGGAGTCAGACCCAAGTCCTCCTAAAGCCTCAAACATAAGGAAAACAAATCAGGTTCCTAAGGGAAACCTTCTTTTAAAAGTGGTATAATAAATTTGTCCACAACTTAAGGCCACACATGAGCCTTCGCTGATAAAGAAGTCAAACCCAAGTCCTCCTAAAACCTCAAAAATGAGGAAAACAAATAAGGTTCCTAACGGAAGCCTATCTTTGAAAAGGGCAATGGTATTCGCTATTTTATACATATCTTTTACCTTGAAAAACGAACCCAAAAGACCAAAAACATAATAAAAATGGCAAATATATGCTTGTTTTTGTGTTTGTATATGTGCAGGTACGGATATTAAAGAAATGAACAAAAACAAAGGACAAAGCGGACAAAACCAAGCATGGGAATGAAAAAGGTTGACACACATTGTTCAAGCAATGGCCAACATGAACCATTGCAAAGATAACTTGTCTTAAAGGCCAAAGCCTGGATCAAAGTAAAAACGTTCAAAGGGTACACACCACCTTTGAGGCTAAATTAACACCAACATGGTGACCTTCATTCCAACGGAGGTGGAGAGGGCTTCATAAGATTAGCAGGAGGAGACATTGGATTTAAAGATGGAGTAGAGGATGGAGTAGCTTTCTAGAAAGAAGGCACAGGCATTTGGGTCCTTGAAGGAGCAGGCTTCTGTAACGTGGGAGGATTCTTCAACAACAGAGCTTCAATCGGAGCTACAGAATCTGCTACGAACTCGTCCAGCCAAAGGAATGTAGCAGTGGCAAAGTCATTGCTAGCCTGAGTATGATCCTTCTTGTATAAAGTATGATAACCTTTAGCCTTTGATAAGTCAAAAGGCTCCTTCATGGCAGCAACCTGCTCATACGCTCTGCAGCGTCCATAAGTAATGGTGGAGGATACCAACGTACCAACAAGCCTGCCTAGCTCATCACTATGCACCAACTCCAAGGCAGCATACGATATGACCTTTGACACTACATCCCTCCTATCTTGCTTGAGCTCCTCAACCTCTCTACAAAGAGACGCATCAACAGCCTCTAGTCTAGCCTTCTCTGCCTCCAAGGAATCAACCTTTGACTCAAGGGTTGAAAGGGTCACTTGGTGCCTGCCCATTTTTGGCTTTCTAACATCATCCTATCAAGGTTACCTTTGTGCCCTTTAACATCGGCAGTCAGCGAAGAAATATTCTCCCGAAGAACTAGTATAGCAGGATTCTGATCAAACTCTGCCATAGCATCTTCACATTTGATCGAAGCTGCTTTTAATTCCCCTCATAAGATCTTTCCCCAGCCTTGAAACGTCAGCCTTTCACACCTCTCAGTCATCGCAAAAACGCTGCAAAGAATACTCGGCCCTCCCTGTTAACTGTATTATCCACCATAGCCTGTCGCGCATAACAGCGGTCATGAAGATCAAGTAGTTCCAAATCCATTTGATTATCCAAATGACCTTTCTAAGCTGGTGGAGTGATAGCGGAGATCTTCAAGTGACAAGAATTAGCATCTTTAAGCTTAAAACTGTTAGGGGTGGGGGGGGGGGGGGGGCCTAAAAACACATAAGAGTGACAAAGGATGAATTAACAAATCAATAACTCAGAAAGAACTAAGAACTGGAATTTAACCCTCATCTATCAACATAATATGGAAAGAATAGGATCATCATCCTTCGAAGCAGAGTTTTTGGCACGTACAACACGAGAACTTAATTAACTGGAGGCTAGTTTCCTCTTCACAAGAGGCCTTGAAGAACCTCCCCTTGTTTTACACTTCCTCTCATTGATGCGGGCAGCTACACTCCCAGGATGCACAACAAACACACTGGCTTTCGAACTCTCCCCTGAACCTGTGGTAACCTCTGCAGGCTGAACTTTAGGCTCCTCACCATCTTTAAGAAGCTCTGTATTCACTGATGCAGAAGGGGAACCAGTACGAAATCCTGAAGATGACTCCTTAGGCAGAAAAGCAAGGTCATCATCACCTTTGGTATAGATAAAGTTCCTGAAAGCCATCTCTGCAAAACGAAGAAATAATGTGGTGTCTGATATAACTCCTTAGATCATTTAAGACTCGAGAATGATTAGTTCTCATCTAGGATAATGATAACACAGATTGAATATTTGCACAGCGGAATTAACACATAAAGAACAATGTTATAAACAAGGTTTTACTAAACATTCCAAGCCCCAATATTATTTGATCAGAATAATACGGTTACAACAAATCTGTAACAGGATCAAGTTACCTTGACCTTGAGGCTAAACCTAACATATGGCGTCTACATCACTACGCCTGGACTCACACACACTTTTCCTGATGTTCACATCTTGACACACATATAAAAGTACACGCCTATGTCTCTTTATATATTGGAGACATTAGGTTTTACAAAAGATAAGAACAAATCATATTTTCCTAACATTTAATATTATCTTCTATATCTTTTATCTTCTTAAGGAGATCTTCTGGAATCTTCATCTTTTGTAGAATTTCATTTACACGAATTAGACCCTTCTTGTTTCATTGTTTTATCTTATCATCTAAATTATATTTCCCAACAATCTTCCCCTAGTTGATAATGACAAAACCAAAATAAGCACAACCAACTTCCCCAAAAGTTAAATCTAAATGAATGACACAAAAACTTCCCCTTAATCCAAGCTAGTACCACCTTTTATAATATTTTTGCCTATTTGATTTTTGCCATGCTTAGTATAGATTTATTTTTGTCTTTAAATGCTATGTTTACTTATTTGATTAATATGAGTAGCGAGTAGTTTACTTGTGTTTGCTAAGTGATTAGTGATTTGGAATTTAAGTGCGGGTTTAAAAAAAATAATAGTCATTAGAATTTTCTAATTTACATTCCGTCATTTACTTTTAATGCAATTTAAATACTTGTCATTTATTTTAAATACTTATCATTTGATTTCTTAACACTTGTTTTCTAAGTATTTTTAATTCGTTAAACCTAAGCCCGCACTTAATGAACATTTCACGTCACTTAGCAAGCATTTTCCATTTTATATAATTTTTAGTTTTTAGTAATCGTTTAATGCTTTACTTGTTTAATTGTTTTAATTGCTTTGCTAGTTTATATGCTTTTATTTACTTTATCATTATGTCAAGTAGGATTTAGAAACCATCTTAAAAATCTTTTTACCCATTCAAAACACACGATCACGGACTTAGCCGATTTTCAATTCACGCTTCGCCGAGGAAAAACGATCCGGGAGGTTTTTGAAATTGCTTTGGTTAAAAGCGATTTTCTAGAACCCGACAGAAAATACTTACTATAATATAATTGATTTCTTCCTTATTATTACGTATTTATATATTATATATATCTTACGTGTATAAAAAGGGTTGGACCAGGCACAAAACACTTGAGCCTTTTGCTTTACAAAGCAAAATGATTTAGCAATAAACGATATGAGGATTAGACTTGGCCCCCCAAAGGAATAACAACACAGCATACGATAAAAGATGGGACTGCATCCCTATATTTAACCCTCAGAAACGAATAACCATTCAAAAACAACCAAAAAGGTTGACACACATTGTTCAAACAATGGCCAACACAAACCATTGCAAAGATAAATTATCTTAAAGGCCGAAGCCGGGATCAAAGTAAAGAGGTTCAAAGGGTACACACCACCCTTGGGGCTAAACTAACACCAACATGGTGACCTTTATTCAAACGAAGATGGAGAGGGCTTCACAAGATCAGCAAGAGGAGACATCAAATTTGAAGATTGAGTAGAGGACGGGGTATCTTTCTGAGAAGAAGGCACAGGCATTTGGGTCCTTGAAAGAGTAGGCTTCTGTAATGTGGGAGGCTTCTTCGACAACAAAGCTTCAATCGGAGCTGCGATATCTGCTATGAACTCGTCCAGCCAAGGGAATGTAGTAGTAGCAAAATTATTACTAGCCTGAGTATGCTCCTTCTAGTACGAAGAATGATATCCTTTAGCCCTTGATAAGTCAAAAGGCTCCTTCATAACAGCAACATGCTCATACGCTCTATAGCGTCCATAAGTAATAGCGGAGGACACCAACTTACCAACAAGCATGCCTAGCTCATCACTATGCACCAACTCCATAGCAGCATAAGGTATGACCTTTGTAACTACATCTCTCATATCTTGCTTGATCTCCTCAACCTCTCTACGAAGAGACGCCTCAACAGCCTCCAGTCTAGCCTTCTCCGCCTCCAAGGAACCAACCTTTGACTCAAGGTTCGAAAGGGTCACTTAATAGCCTGCCCATTTTTGGCTCTCTATCATCACCCTATGAAGGTTACCTTTGTGCTCTTTAACATCGGCAATCAGCGAAGAAATCTTCTCTCGAAGAGCTAGTACAGCAGGATTCTGATCAAACTCCTTCTTAGCAGCTTCACATTTGACTCGAAGCTCTTCACATTCCTCCTCACGAGACCTTTCCCTAGCCTTGATAACATCAGCTTCACCGCTCATCTTCTCAATAACCTACAAAAACTCGTAGGCCCTCTTGTTAACTGCATTATCCACCACAGTCTGTCACACATAACAACGGTCATGAAGATCAAGCAGTTCCAAATCCATTTGATTATCCAAATGACCTTTCCAAGCTGGCGGAGTGATAGCGGAGATCTTCAGGTGATAGGCATTAACATCTTTAAGCTCAAAACAGTCAGGGAGGCCTAACGAACATATAAAGATGACAAAGGATGAATAACCAAAACAATACATTTAGAGAGAACTAAATAAACCAGAAATTTACCCTTATCATCATCACATATGGAAAGAATAGGAGCATCATCCTTAGAAGCAGAGGTTTTGGCACGTATAACACGAGAACTTGATGACCCGGAGGCTAGTTTCCTCTTCACAGGAGGCCTTGAAGAACCTCCCCTTGTTTTACACTTCCTCTCTTTAATGCAGGCAGCTACACTCCCAGGGTGCACAACAAACACACCGGCTTTCGGACTCTCCCCTGAGTCTGCGGTAACCTTTACAGGTTAAACTTCAGGCTCCTCAACATCTTTAGGAAGCTCCGTATTCACTAAAGAAGAAGGGGGACCAATACCAAATCCTAGGGAGGGCTCCTTAGGCAGAAAATCTTTGTCACCCATCATCTTTGTATAGATAAAGTCCTAAAAGCCCATCTTTGTAAAACAAAGAAATAAACCATAAATTCAGCAAAAAAGAAGACTAAGGAATAATCAAGAAAGATAAAGTACCTTTGCCGCCCCACATGGATCGAACGAGGCCCATTGTTGCCAAATCAAGAAAGATAAATACCCTTACCGCCCACAATGGTCGCAGACCATTGTTGGCCAAACTCCCACGAAGGCTGAAGGCCAGCTAAAAACAGAATGGGATCATCAAACACACGAACACTTGTAGGATATAGACCAAGACGCTGGAAATAAGGGTTTTCATCTATATTTGGAGGGAGCTTATCTTTGAAGGATTTTGAATCAAGATTGTTTTCATCAAGTAGAAGTTGTGGGTACTTGGAAGAGATAATGGAGTCTTTAACAAAGAAGAATCGTTCATGCCAGCCCTCGATACGAGTAATGACCTTAGGAAGAAGGTTCAGAATGTGTTTTTCAGACCTTTTTTGAAAAGTTAGCCAGCTACCAGCCCGACAAAGATTAAAGAAACCTCGAAAGAGGTCAACAGAGGGTTCACAGCCATAAGCTTTGCACATAATGATGAAATTTGTTAGTTTGGCACAACCAAAGGGGTTAAGCCTGGAAATGTAAACTTTGAAATACTAAAGAACCTCACAGAAAAAGTCAGTAAGAGGTAACTTGAGATTGGCAAGAGAAAAAGAATGTGTGTACAAGCCGACATAGCCAGGAGGGGCGTCAAAGATGGTTTGAGTAGATGTGGGAAATATAACATCATACTCTGAAGGAATGGGATAGGAAGAAAGGAATTCATTCAACTCCTTGGCTGACAAACCACAACGCTGCACAGCTATGGTATCCTTCGCACTCATAACTAAAAAATAGCTTTTGAAATTCTTACCTTAGATTTGCCGAAGAATATTTCAAGAAGAAGAGAGCTGAATAATGGAGGCGATAAAAGGAAAAAAGGGTTTGGGAATGACGTTTATATAGGCGAAGCTAAAGAGCTTTGAGACAGCACACATGGAAGAGATCAAAGACTTCTACGGATTTTAAACTCAATTTAAATCAAGATAAGAAGTTCACTATAACCAAGGCTGACTATTGAGTAATCTGCATTTAAAACCCCTAACTAACCACGGGGCAAGTGGGTTTCACTGTTTAGTGTATGCAACTTAGGACATGGTCTTCGATCTTGTTTGTGAATGATAGTCGAAATCAATACATACATAGATGTATACATTACATTCAAATGAGGGGCTTGATGACATACCCTCCTCTCCGTTTCGAAGGCCTCCTATTTAAAGCCCGAATAGGATCTTTTCCTAATTACAACTAATAACCTTTGAATAGTTTTGAGTGGCATAAAACCATCTTTGGGATGGTTACCAGTATGGGAATCCGCCACGTAAAGCCATACACCTTTCGCGGTGGGCCTTTGACGAAACTAGAGCAAAGATCAAACAGTCAAACCCAGGTTCTCCATCTCCATCAAGGTCTTCCTGCCAAAATAGAGATCATGGTACACAACCCCAAGAATCACCCCTTAAATCATAGGACACCTCCATGATTACCGGTTTTTGTGCTAAGCGTCGTCCCATCTCATTTCTACACCTATAAATAGATGGTAAGGGATCTAGGTATGGCTAGAACTTTTCACACACTTACCTATGTTATCATACTTTATCAAATACAAAGCACATACTTACTCTTATGCTAGAGGTGATTCGCAGGGATACCCCCTGCGCTTCACTTAACGTAGTGTTTTCATTTATGTTGACACAGATTATTCAAGGCTTGGCAACTCCACAATCACTCAAAGAACTCTTCGATCTCATCAAAGCCTGATCGTGCCTATATTTACACAATCATACTCTTTGATCTCATCAAAGCCTGATCGTGCCCATATTTGCACAATCATAAACTATGCAAGGGTCCTCAGTACTCGAAAGATTACCCACTCAAGGAAGAAAGAAAGACCCTTGAAGAAGCTTATTATACACAGTTTGATGCACCTTACCAACCAGGAGGGCAATATAGAGCAGTAGGGCCAGGATTCTACCAATGAAACAACAGAAACTCTTTGTACCCTGATCGAAGACAAACTATGGAGGAATCACTGACCAAGTTCATGATAAAATCACCAAAAAGACATAAAGAAAACTCGAACATAATCAAATAAATTCGAGCTTCTACTAACGCAGCTATCAGAAACCAAGGAGCTTCGATTAAAACCTTGGAGATTCAAATTGGACAGATGAGCAAAGTTTTACAAGAAAGAAGATTTGGAAGTCTACCCAGCTCCACAAAAACAAACCTGATGGACCATGTCAAATCAATTTTGACTGCTAAAGCTGATTCAACTGAGATACGCCGTATCGGATCAGGCCCATACGCCGTATCGGATTCATAGTTCAGTAACATATTTTTCGAACCATTCTAAACGGTTCCCTTTCCAAGACGCCTACATGATTACTGCTGTGATAAAAGAGAAGAGGCACGTGAACTGATGATTCTAGAAACCTATTCCATTGGGACCTAGGAAGTTTTACTCTACCCTATTTTATTCATAATATTTGTTTTGATAACGCCCTTGCTGACCTAGGAGCCAGTGTAAGTGTTATGCCCTTCTCCACTTACACCAATCTTGGTTTAGGTGATTCAGCTCACACTATGTTAACCATTGAATTAGCTGACAGATCAATAAAGCACCCAAAGGGTATTGCTGAAAATGTGCTAGTATGAATTTGTTAATTTTCTTTCCCTGTAGACTTCGTGATCTTAGACATACCCAAGGATATCGATGTGCCCTTAATCCTCGGACGACCATTCTTGTCTACCACCCATACCAATATGGATGTTTTTAAAATAAAATTTACTTTAAGGTTTGGGAAGGAGAAAATTACTTTTAAAAGTGTTAAACCTGCTTCTAGCATAATTAGGAGAGTTTATATGTTGGAAAATAACAGATCTTGATTCCAAAACTAAGCTTATAGGTGAGAACGTTGATAGATCATTCGACCTAATTTATGGTGATTATATTGAATTAGATTATCTGAATGTACCCTTAGAGCCTAGGACAAATCAATATAATAATCTTGAGCCAACCATTATGGAAAATGAGGTTGTGAAACCGGCTGATAGAAAAATCCAATTTAACCATATTTATAAGCTAAAGTTTTCTTGTATGATTTGGTGTAATAATGTTGATGATGATTTATGTCACACCCCCAGATAGGGTCCCTTCCGATTAGGCATCCGGGGGCATGACGTTCATGGCTATTTCGAGTACAAAGCATAAAGAACAACCTCTAATGGTACGTTTGAAAAATAAACACCGTTGCATAAATTTAAAATATTAATAAGTTTACATCAATCAATTTAAAAAGGATTCGATAGGCACATACAGAAGCTTAAATAAGTTCAACAACGGTATTTAAGATAATCATGGATAAAATCCAGAAAACTAGTTCGGCAATAGACTTCATGTAGTTCAAGCAACGACATCCATGCTAAGCACCTGAGAAAAACATGCTTAAAACGTCTACATAAAGTTGGTGAATTCATA
>BQNB010003910.1:95432-111405 GCA_026074375.1 Tanacetum coccineum
TCGACAAAACCTCCATCTCTGTTGAATTCCATGATCCCATTTCTCCTTAAAAAAACACAGACACAGTGTTTGTGTTTTTCTACTTTGGTTTTGTGGGAAGTCCACTGAATATAGGAAGTTGGTTCTTTATAAAAGTATTTGCTGACGTGGGTTGATATTTATTTATGTATATGAGTTTTTTTAGGTTGAGAAAATATCTAATTATAGGGAGACACGTTGGAAGTGAATTAAAAGCGAGCATTGGGTAGTTGACAAAGATAAGAACGAGCATTGTTCGGTATTAGACTGATTAGACCATGGTTCATCTTACGATTTTCCGATATTATAAAACAAAAATGATATGGATCTTACATATGATCTTTACAAGCTTAAGAGATTTTACAGGATCCCGATCTTGATCATATGATCTTAAGATCTAATCCGATCCAATCTTATTTTTATTGAACCTCAAACTAAAAATACAATAAATTTATAGATTGTGTTTTGTAGAATTAAAAAGATAATATTTTAATCTTCTTAAACATTTCATACATAATTTTTGACAATTTTTTTATAAAATATTCATATAATTTTGTGTTTATGATATATAATAATTTGTTATAATACTACAAAGACTATTAGAAAAATGACATTGTAGCAGGATCTTAAGATCTCGATCTTGTAAAGACGAAAATCATCATGTATAGGATCCCGATCTTGAAAACCTTAGATCAAACTAGTCGTGAGACTAGTAGTAATGCAGTCGGACAATCTGACTAAAATCGTTACATCAACGTAGATTTAGTTTTTTTTTCTTAGACCAAACACAGAGCAAAGTCGTCAAATGTTGACCCCAATCTGAATAGATCTTTCTAGCCTGTTAAGGGTGGTAGCCAATCTGGATAGATCCAAACTAACTACAAGAGAAACAATGACTATGAACAATATAAGTTATGCGGAAACTAACTTATATTGCTAAGAAGAACAATGAATAAAACAGAACTTTGATTACTATTAATCTGCTAGGTTACAGATTACTAACTATATATTTGTGAAACTTGTATTTCAAAACTTGTATCTAACTAATGTTGTAGGGTTCCTTTTATACACCAAGGAAAACCCTAATTGGCTTACAAAACGTGGAAGAATAAGTGTATATCTAGTTCCAAAATAACTCATGCATATCTCCTAACAGTACTAACTTACTACTAACAGCACTAACTATACTACAGTACAAACAATTGTAGCGGCAGTCGTAACTAATTAAACTAACAGTACTTAACACTATCCTAATTTCTTGAATCTTATAAGCCATCTTCATCGCAGCACTAAGTAAACTGCACATTAACTTATATAAGTAGCAGTACTAAGTTGTAGGAACTTCTGAAACCCAACAATCCTCCCCTAAACATGATGTTCACTTGTTAACCTTCATGTTTCTTCAGTTTGAACTTCTTGAACCTAGATGATGTATCTAAACACACTCCTACTCTTTAAATTCTGCTTTTCTTGAACTCTTTTGTTACTTAGTAAACTTGAAATTCTTTAGCTTCCAGTCTTTGGTCACCATCTCAGCATCTCAGCAACACAACAACACAACTACACCAACTAAGTTGGCTTGGTAGTTTTTGGCAAACTACCAGCCATAAATGGATTTGATATTTTCATTAAAGTAGCCTTTTCTCTGTGAATAGCCAATGCATCCATTGCAATAACATAGTGCAATTGCAAACCATATAGTTTTGAAGTCAACTATCAACCATCAACGATTTGGAGAGTCTTTACCAAGCGTTTGCCTTTGGACTAGCCAACTCTTTACTGTGAACATGTGAGTTAAGAACCATAATAGTTCTACAGCAAACTATAGCTATCAACGAATTTTGAGAAGTCTTACCAGAGAGCCTAATTGCTCTAGACTAGCCACTCTTGAAGTCCTGATATGACATGGTGAACTATGACCATTTGTTGTGTGGTGATAAAACCAACACTTAAAGATCCTTCTCACCTTGAATGAATCTAAGCA
This sequence comes from Tanacetum coccineum, assembly GCA_026074375.1. Lineage (NCBI taxonomy): Eukaryota > Viridiplantae > Streptophyta > Magnoliopsida > Asterales > Asteraceae > Tanacetum > Tanacetum coccineum. The sequence goes on from BQNB010003910.1 coordinate 97,435, forward strand.
GAGTATAAGCATCTTCACTTGCAGTCCCAACTATTAACCTTAAAGAAAGCATTCTCTCAAGTGTTTCTTTTGTGAGTGGATATTTCTTCTCTGCAAGCATATGAATCTCAGTACCATCTTCCAATATCAAGGTATGAACATCACAATTTTCATATAAATCCCAGCTCTTAAGATTCCATCTTTCTTGATTCTGCCAAAGTTCATCTTCTGCATTTGCATCAAACATGGTCCTTAAATCTCCCCAAAGAACTAGATCAACACCTTTCATAGAGTAGTTGTTTCAAATCTTTCAACACCAGAATTATAAAACTCCTCAAGATCCAGCATATCAAACCTTGTCATCATTTTCAGAAAAGGTTTAAACCAACTAGACAGTTTCCATCAAATCTAAATGATTCAGTAGTAGATGCACTCTTGCTCGCATGTCTGTCAAAATCATAGAATTTGATTCCTAGTTAATAATTAGAAACCCTCTTCTCCAGGAGCTTCATAACTATTAATACCTTCTTCCTCTGGACAATACTTCAGAAAAGCCTTTATTGCTCTTCCTCTTCAAGATCAGCAATCAGTCTTTTCTATTTATACCTTCTATGTGCTTTCATCTTAAGTCTTATGCCTGGTCCTTTTCCTGACACTCTCTTCATGTCCTTCCTTGCTTAAACTTCAACCTGTAGTACTGTTAGGTTCTTCAAAAAACCCTTTGCTTAAAGTGTACACCAATTCTTTTCTATTAATTATTTTCTGCATCATCTGAATCCATAGGCTTGAAATCATCAATTACCCTTTTCTATCTTTCATACAAACCTTGAATTTATTCAAATGTCTTTGCCTTCAGCTGAGAGTGTTTGTAACCACCCTATTTCTTCAGATACTTCATCAGACTTCCTCAGTTGAGATTTAGGTTGGTGTTTTACCTCTAAGTCTCACAGATCTGTGTGAACTCTGAATTTTTATTGAGCAACAATTGTTTTCAGCCCAGAACATTGCTTCCCTCTTCATTTGATACTCCTCTCTTCCTTCTTGTTGAAGCTTGCTGCAAACAATGCTCAGCATCAATCCTGCTGAACTTCATCATACTCTCAGGCTATAGCAGCCTTAGATGCTTCTTCTTCCCTCTGTCTGTCCCTTTCTACCTCTTCTTGCAAGTCTACTTGTAATTGTCTGGCAATTTTTGCATCTCTTGCAATCTGAGCAGCATCAAAATCACTTCTAGTCATCTTCTTTGCAGGCTCAGGTTCTTCTAAGACACTTTTGCCTTTGTCTTTAGGGTCAATTGTTAGAAGTGGATTCACGGTTAGGATTGATCTTGCAGGTCTTGAAGAATCTTCAATATCTTTAATTGACACTCCTTTTTCCTTAGCTTTTTCTTCTTTCATCTTAATCAAAGTTTGAGCCATGGTGATATCTTCATCATCAAATATACTTGTTGTTGTAGGAGGAGTTCTAGGCTCAACAGCACTATCTTCTTGCCTAGCAGCATCAACATCGGCCTAGCAGTTACAAGTTCTGGCCCTAGCATACTAACTATTCCTTTCTGTACTTCCTCAATTCTTACCACTGCCCTTGTTAAGCTCCTCAGTTTCATTACTTTACCTCCCTTCTTTTACAACATCCTCTATTTCCATGTAATCCCTACCATCAGCATCAAGATCATTAAAGGCATCCAAAGTTGGTCCAGGTTTAACATTTTCCTCCTCTGTTTGGATATAGACTCCTTCCTTCCTAACCTTTTCTTCAATGATAACCTTTTCACACTCTTTAACCATGCCCTGTGGTGTGAGATGCTTGGCTTACACTTCCTTTTCAACTTCTTGATTTGATCCTTTAATTTAAGGATCTCTGCAGCCTGAGCATCCTTGGAAGTTTCCAAAGCAAGAACCCTGTTGGACAAGTTAGTGCAAAGAACAAATAACTCTTCTAGGTTCAAGCCACCCTCAGCTTTTTCAGATGTGTGATCACCTGAAAGAGGACTATCATGGGATGACTGAACCTGAGTCCCTTCACTCCTATTAGTGTCCTTTAAAGAGTCCCTAGAGTCTTGTGTAGTGTCATGGCTAGATGATGAGTCAGTCACAGGGGTTTGGTCTCATGTACTAGAGTGAGTAGGAGAGGGTGTTGGTTGGGGTTCAATGGGTTGTTTTGAACCTTCACCCTCAGGTGCTTGGTGTGGCACCAACATAGAATCAAAAAGTGGAGTTACTTTTCCTAAAAACTTTACACATTTCCTTGCCATGTTTGTGAAAACCTTTTTAGTATGGCATGGTGTTTCATATGTATCATTAAAAGGTTCTGGTAAATCTTTAAGTTGATTATTCAAAAAGAATTGTAAAAACCATGGATACATTAAAAACTTCTTAGGATCCAAGTTTCTTAACATACCATCAAAAATTAATTTAGAAAAAATAAATTTTTGACCCTTTGCCAAACATATAACTGCTGAAGCCAAATTAGTTGAAAACTCATTCCAAGCAGTTGATTTTGAACTTATGCAATGAAGAATGGTATGTATCAGGAATCTCCATTGTGGAGAGAATGAACATTTTTGAAAAGTAAGTTTTGTTGAAAGTTGTTCATACCCCATCAATGCAAGATTTTCAAAAATTTCATCATTTGTAAGGCAAGTAATACCATCCCCATCATCAAAAAGAAGATCATTCCTTACTGATGATTATGATATTACTACTGCCCTGTCATTAACTATGACATGTATTTGCTTCATAGAATTGACTGTTTTGGAAGTAGCAGTATTCCAAAACTGTTCAATGTAAGAAGCATTGTTGAATATCGTTTAAGCTCGGGTTGTTTAGACCTTATCTAGGATAAATTAATAATAAAGGCAAAATATTCAAACATTGAATCATTGTTATTAATACAAGGTTTTTCATCATCATCTCTAACTAAAATGGAATACTACAATCCCTAATCTTACTTGATCAATGATAAGATGGTTACATCAACAGGATCAAACTAATGATCTTGGGGCTACACCACACATGCTAGCATCTACATCTTTCTGTGGGACTTGTCAACCCACACACATACGTTTTACACCTTTGGTGCACACACACACTTTTTGGTACACTAAAAACTATATGCCTGGACCTTATAGCAGGTTAAGGTTTACATGGAAACTAATAAAAGATATTAAATAAGTAAATCATCTAATGTTTATCTTGATATCTTTTCATCTTTATCTTTATGGGTTGACCAAAACTTCATTATCTCCTACAGTCTTATAGAATCTTTTCAATGACAAATTTGTGGTCCCTTCTTGTTTCCATCTATTTCATTCTGTTTTGTCTTATCAACTCAAATATAACTCCACAATCCTAAATTAGTGGACTTAAGTGAATGCATAGTTATGGAGCAAGTAGAAAGGAAGTTCCACTATCTATGAAACTTTGTATTCTCTTCACTCTTATCCAAACAAGCATCATTATGTGTATACGACAAACTTTTAAAACGCCATGATATATCTGGGAATGGTTCGGTTATGAAATATGAGAGTTTGGTAAATTTAATTGAGAATTGTAAGAATTGCGTAAGGTTTGATATGACCGATGAATAAACTTGATCCTTTATCTTAAGGAAAGAGTATTAAAGAAGGAAAGATCAAAAATTTTTTCATTCATAGACCCCTATACGCAAGTTGTTGGCGGAAATATCTCAACGGTTATAATTAATTAATGAAGATTTGTTATACTCTCAAACAGTAGTAACGGTAACAAGCCGCACAAACTTTTGCCTGATAGCACTATCTTTGCCTGGCAGTACTACTTTTGTGCCTGGCAGCACTAACTTGTTAGCTACCATTTTTATCCCTCAATACCAATCCAAATAGCATCTTTTTACCCAATCCAAGCAACAAAACCACATGAAAACATCTTTGAGCAGCACTAACCAAGCCTAGCCAGTATTAACTTTTGTACCATATACAAAGTTTCTTCAGCAGTATTAACTAAGCTTATTACCATATGTAGCCTTCAACCCTCATTCTAAAGGACATAATGAACTCCAAATAATCATCTAATCAACTAGAATGAGTATAACTTCCAAAAACATGGGCTCCAGAACTTTGTTCACTTGGCCCTTGTTTGAATCTGATTATGGATCTCTAATGAATTTGAGTTGAATGAAGAAAAGAGTGGATCCTCGAATGTGGGAATAGACTAACATTCATAATGTTTCTAAATTATGTAGTCCAGTCACGGCACCCTCATCATCATAAGATACATTGGAACAAATAACCATCAATTTGGGTTGTCATAAATATCCCCAAGAGACAGGTATGTGAGAATCATCTGGTTAGTGTAGGGATTAAGATTCAGGGTAGGATAGTCCCACCAGAAGGGCTTACAGTACTAACTGGTGTGCTATCAATATTAATTGTGATATGTACTGGTAGCTCAGCATCTCTTTGCTTGAAGAAGCAAATCCTCAGTATCTTGGGCAAACTCCTTTCTAAGAGCTTCTGCTGCATCATTAGCCTCATTTTCTTGTCTTTTAAGCCTTTCAAGCTCCTCTAAAAAGGCTTGATCCTCCTGATCTACTGGCTCTTCATTTGTCTTTAAACCAGTATTCTTATTAGGCTTTTCACCTTCATTCTTTGCTTCTGAGCTTTTGGCTGTTAAAGTATAAGAAGACCATATTGGCAGTACAAAATAGTCTTGAGCAGATTCAGATTCCATTTCAGGATTTCCTACATCAATATTATCTTGTGTACATGCACTATGATTAGCTTCTTTTGGATCTAGCAAGTATTTTATAGTAAGCTTGAATTCCTCGGATCTCACAGGCTATAATTCATTAAATCAGTTAAATAATCAAGATCAGCACCAATTAGGTCCATTTCCCTGCAACATTTGGTTTATTTTCTAAAAAGGTTATATAAGTTTTCTTCAACTCTTTTGGTTTCTAAATTGTATACCCTGAAAGCCTTGCTATTTAGAGAAATACCCAACAAAAAAAAAAACCCTTCATCAGACCTCCCTTCAAAATGCCCAATGGTCCAATGGTATTCAAGATGGGTCCACATGGCACCCAAAAGGTCTTAATATACTTATGATTGGTATTTTACAGCTATAAGTCCATAAGGTGTCTTGTTTTTTGAGGCGTAGTCCACTAATACCCTATTAAAGAGACATAACAAGTAGTACCAACTGCTTTCACCCAAAAAAGTTTATGGTAAAAAAAAAATCTGCTAGCATTTGATCAGCAACTATTAAGGTTCCGTTCTTTCTCTCTCAGTAACTCCATTTTGTTGTGGAGTTCTGACATTACTGTTTTCCCTCTTGATCCATCTTGACTCATAGAATTCAATAATGTCCATGCTTCCCTCGAATTCTGTAACCATTTACATCAAATAGTTTTAACTTTTAGATTTAAATTGTTTCTCAATTTGTCTTATAAAGTCCTTAAGGATTTCACTAGTTTCATCCTTAGTTCTTAAGAAGAACACCCAACTAAACCTGCTAAAATCATCAGTAATAACAAGGCAATAAGTCTTATAGTTTATGTTCCTTACAGATATAGGTCCAAATAAGTCCATATGTAAAAGCTATAAGGGCTGACTAATAGAGCTTACTGATTTGGCCTTACAAGATGCCTTGTGTTACTTTCCTTTCTGACAAGCAACATAGGTGTGGTATCTTTTGAAAATCTTTGAAGGTAAAACCTCTTACAAGGGTATTTCCCTTTCACAGTTTGTTTTAAGTTTTTAAAGTTAACATGACCCAACCTCCATGCATTGTTAGATTCATCATATTTATGCCATTGCCAATCAAACAAGCTAAACCTCCAGAAGGAGCAACGGTCTCTATGTTGAAACTATACTATTGTTTTGTCTAGGATCTAAGTAATACATGATAATCATCAGCAACTTAAAGTCAGAAGACAACACAATACATTCATGTCTGAGAATAGAACCTTGTTCTTCTTGTCACACATTTGTGACACAGAAAAGAGATTGAAATGTTGTAGTTCTTTCACAAAGCACACATCCCTAAAATCTAACTTTCATGTTTTTATTTTACTTTACCATTATGTGAACCTTTACTACCTCCAAAACAACAGGGCCACCATTTATAGTCTTATATCCAGCAAGGTAGGCCTGTTTTCCATCTGTGCCTGGAACATCCACTACAACAATTCCCATATTCTTTAAAGCGCTTTGTGGATTAACCTGCACTTTAAAGCTTCTTTTGGGCTTGAGTCTGCCTAGTGGATCTTCAGAAATTATCACATTTTCTAGAATTTGATACCACCATTGTATTTTGGAGAATTTGTTCCAGTAATGGTCTTTTTGGTCTCCATTTACAACAAGCAGAGGGCATAACACGTTTCCCCCTTTTCCCCCCTAACAACACTAACTGCTTTAATACCTCAACAGTATTAGCTTTTGATTTGAAAAAATTTGTTCTTGGTGCTCGTTGTTCTATAAATGGCCATCTGATAGGTGAATGAGAACTTATGAAATTATTTCCTTGGTCTATTATTCATTCACAATAGGTCTAACAGCATTAAACTTCCTAGCAACACTAGTTGAATTGCATGACTATTAAAATATGGCTAGCAAGTATAACTGGAATATACCAGTTCTAGTTAGTACGCTGTTGGGAACCAAACTTGTTTGGTGATTCAATCTTGCCACATTGTACACACTGGTCTATTCTCCCCTAGACTAAACCCTTACCCTCTTTTTTGTTCAATTCAACTTGTATAGGCCATTCTTTTCTCATGAAAAATCACAATCTCTAATAAGATAGAAATACGAAAACTGCCACCATACAAAACATGCACATTTTAGTATACCCATATCCCCAAACCCCAACCTTTTGGACATTAAACCATTCCAGTCTCTTTTGTTAGCTTTAGAACTTGGACTATATTTGCTTTGTTCTTTAACAGTTTCCCTAGGAGTTTTTACATGCTTAACATAAGCAAAACAGTCTTTTCCCTAATTCTTTTAAGGTTAATCACATATCATCATCACTGTCTGACTCATACTCCTCAATGATAGGACATCAACCAAACTTTAGGTTGACATATAACAACTTTGGGTTCACTACAACCTGTTCAGGCACAATTCCAAAGTGTATCTACACTAAATTGGATTCACAAGAGTGACCCAAACTTACTGGTTTTGAGTATCACATTTACTAGTTTTAAAACTGGTTTGGACCTAATGTGGAACATAGAATCATTCAACATCCCAACCAGGTCCCGAAGGATATAATTTTCCATGTCATTGGAGGGGGAACTGCATAGCATGCCTTCAAACATTTGCAAATCTATCATGCACATGACTATCTTCTAACATCACTTAAACCTACGTCACATACACTTAAAAAACATCATTTTCAAACTTAAGACACGCATCATGTACTTGATTCTCCATACCCCAGTCCAGATTTTTCCCTTTTACTCATCTATTTCGTTTAGCAATTTACTAAGCCTTTAGAAGACTTTGAAAATTCTCAAGGTTTGGTTTTTCATTCTTTTTTTTTCGTTTTACAGCTTCTGCTATAGTTTTCTTATGATAATAACACATCAGTATTTATAAAAACATCTAAATTAATTTTCATAAATCTAATCTTTTCCTCATACCAAAGTTGATTTTTCTGATGAGTAACTAATTGAGCCTCTACCTTTTTTAAAGCTTGAGTATAGGCTTGAATTTCTATACTAGCATCACCAAGTTGTTCCCTTTGTTCATCATATAATTTTTTATGTTTAGCATAAGATTCCACACATTCTTTAGAATAAGATGTTACCTCAGTGTCTGAGCCTGAATTGCTGTAAGCCATCAAAGCAAAGTTCCACTTGTTCATCCCTGCATGATCAGTCCAATCAACTCATTCCCCATCAAAGTTTACCAAAGCTTTAGTTTCCTCCTGGTTTTCCAGCTCCCTCCATTGTCTTTTGATTATATTCTAGTGTTTCCCTAATATTTTGCACTCTCTAGCAAAATGCCCTGTCTTGTGACAATTGTAGCATTTGACTTTGGTCTTGTCAAATCCAACTGGTTCCTTGGCATCAAAAATACATCTATTCTCCCAGTCTTCCTTGTTAGAACTTCTTCAATCTCATGGAAAACATGGGCCACTTGCAATTTCAGTCCATTTCTTCAAAATCTAAACAATCAAGCTGCTCCAATATCTTCATTGATCAAATTGGACCACTATATTGAATAGCAAAGAATGATACATAGTTTCATCATGTATGATGAAAGATATTTTCCTCCCCTTTGTGATTGTAGCCAGAAGAAGAAGAAACCCCATAAGCAGACTCACACACTAGTACTATATAGTGATTTCAAAAAGAAACAAAGGCGAACATCTGTGCACTAGAAGATATCATAAGCCTTAATAACAGACTAAAGACTCTAAGGTTGTTTATAAAGATCATCATACTAAGACTAACCACTCCAGGCTTGGTCCTCATGACTAAGGATACTTGGGACCAGGAAGAATGTAAAGACCTAAGGAACTTTTGATTGGCATCTTCAGTAGAGACACCCGTCACCAAGAATCTCAAGTTGACTCGAGAAGACTCTGAACCTGTCAAAAACCTTTGTGCAATCCTTTCTTGATTGGAACAGAAAAGCCCCTTTCAGAAATGTTGCTTCGGAATGTAATTTTTGCGTCTTCTTTGATTCACTATTGCCACTATAATTAAGATTTGATAGCATCCACATTATCTAAGCATACAGTCATCCTGTGGAAAAAAATTTAGCTAAATGGTCTACTGGTAAAGCCCTAAGCAAGTGGTCCTTGCTTTTCTTTCTCTTGTTTCTGGCTTAAATTTCGATCAAGCAGTTATAGAGGCAGAACTTTGATTACTCCATTTGTATCTGTTGAGACACTTACAGGACCATTTCCTTTTTGTATGACTTCCCATATAGGATAGTCTGTATGGCTCAAGTAATGTTCTATTTTCATGGCCCAAATGTCATACTCACCTTTCTTCAGAATAGGGAGTTTAATAGTTGATACAGTGTGAGGGGCTTGTTGTGTTGGTGTTTGTGGTGGTAGTGGTGGTGGTGGTGGAATTTCATCATCTGATCCTGCCATTGAATAGATCTGAAAGGTAAAAGTTTGTAATTGAAGTGTTTTGGTCTCAGAGTTTCTCAACAAGCTCTGATACCACTTGTTGATCCCAATCTGAATAGATCTTTCTAGCCTGTTAAGGGTGGTAGCCAATCTAGATAGATCCAAACTAACTACAAGAGAAACAATGACTAATAACATATAAGTTATGCGGAAACTAACTTATATTGCTAAGAAGAACAATGAGTAAAACAGAACTTTGATTACTATTAATCTGCTAGGTTACAGATTACTAACTATATATTTGTGAAACTTGTATTTCAAAACTTGTATCTAACTAATGCTGTAGGGTTCCTTTTATACACCAAGGAAAACCCTAATGGGCTTACAAAACATGTGAAGAGATAATGCATATCTATTCCTATAATAACTCATGCATATCTCCTAACAGTACTAACTAGCAGTACTAACTTACTACTAACAGCACTAACTATACTGGCAGTACTAACAATGTACTGGCAGTACTAACTATTTATAACTAACAGTACTAACTACTTAGTCTATTTTCTTGAATCTATAACATTCTTCATCAGCAGCACTAAGTAGAACTGGCAGCAGTAACTTGTATAAGTAGTAGCACTAAGTTGTAGGAACTTCTGAAACCCAACATCAAACACTCGTAATATAACAAAACATGTGACTGAACACTGTTAAAAAAATAAAATTTCATTAATTAAAATTAAAACATTACAATAATTAAAATAAAATTAAAAATAATATAATAAAAATTAAAACTTAAACTAATAATCTAAATTATAACGCTCATTTATCTTTTCTTAATGGTCAACGTCGTCACTAGTGCTCTTCCGGTTAAATGGTCATGCGATTCGTTGTAGAATACGATGTCTTTCTTGAATTTTTCTTCTTGTTGAAATGCAAATATTTTTTCTTGCATCTTCGATTCCCAGTTCTTTTGTGCACGCCTCTGTTCTTCAAATTTTTACGTTTGTGCTAGCTTGGGTCTCTCAAATTCTGCTTCCTCTCGACGCCTCTGATCTTGCATTTCAAATTCCCGCTCCTTTATTCTCAGATACCCAGAGGATGACTCCTTCCTTGACGAAAATAACGATGTTGCAAACTGGATGAATTTACTGAGCAACGCATCAACAAGACTAGGATCACTTGCAGCTGAAGATGCCGCACGAGAAGAGGAGGATGATCCCATCTTCTTAGCCATGTCTCGACCAACTGGTCGAACCTCTTCAACCTCTTCATCCCCTGAATCCGTTGCTTCTTCGTTCAGATCCAAACCAATACGTGTTGAGTCCGAAGTGCCGTGTGAGGTGGTTTCCGATGTCGTTGATTGTGTGGAAGAAGGCTTTTTGGTTTTCAAATACTTTGACATTTCAACATATTTCCATTTCTTATGGTCCTTCAAAATCTTCCAACATTCAACAATTGGGAAAGTCAAACGGTAAAATGCACAATGCTCTTTTTTCCGTTTGTTGATAGATAGTATTCTCACACGATCCACTCAGGTGCCTACTTTTCACGCTATTGTAAATCTCACAAAATTGACTAACCTTAGGATGAATCTTATTTTTCCATTTGCACTTAACGGAATCGTAGCTTCTTTTCGTTGACCTCGTTTCCCTTTAAAAGTACTATGTTACTTCCATCCAAAACCCATTCCTCCTTTTATCGTTTCTGTGGAAAGCGAGAAGGGGGGTTGAATAGTTTTTATCATTGTAAAAAAATAAAACTTTAGATTTGATTGACTTATGTGAAGTTAATAGATAAAGAAGTATGTATATAAATATTTGCATGTATATGAATAAATGAATATGTAAATGCAATATGTAAGTAAGTAAGTAGAGGAAATATCAAACCGATGACACGATGATTTATAGTGGTCCACTCCCCGAATACCCAACTCGAGAGTTCACTTCACTATGTCAACAAATTCCCTTTTGGCGTAGAAAACCTTACAACGTCGCTTAAAATCTTTATCGATACTAAGCTAGATATTGAGTCTGTGTCGAGGTAGGACCAACATTTCTTCACTGTGTATTTTAAGGCCTAAAATACTAACCGATCACTCTACTTTTGTATATGATAGAGGATTACACACTTCGATGTATGGAGTTGTAAATGAAATAGACAAGTATGTAATGACACAATTATGCTAATAACACTTGAAGCTTAGAGATCTTCTTTGTGTTCTTCACTTGCTAAAAAGTGGAAATGATTAGATCACTTGTAATGCATATAGAACAAGTGTAATGATCAAAGAATGTATGTATGAATGTATGCAATGGAATGACTAAATATGCTAGATAGAAAATGGGAAATGGTAAATCAAAGTATGTTTAAAATGAAAACACTAAGCTACTATTTATAGGGCTTAGTGATAACATCAAATACTCTATACCTTTTGTATCAAAATCCCTTGTAAAAATGTTCATAATTGTTTATTTGTGGTTAAAATATGTACTTAATCACTTTATATTTCATTTTCAGGAAATTATGAACGTTAGAACAGAAATACATGAGAATTGAACGAATAAAGTGAGCATAGCAATGATGCCAATACATAACTACGATGTAGTTACCACATTGAACTATGTCATAGTTCAAACAAATACCCAACAAGCTTAGAAGAAACTACGGCGTAGTTGCCCCATTGAGACTACACCATAGTTATCACGAGTTACCAAAAAATACAAGTATAGTCACAACTACGGCGTAGTTGGCCACTTAAACTATGATGTAGTTACATTTAGCCTGCAAAAGGAAAGTCTGCATCAGCATAACTACGACATAGTTCACACCCTCAACTACGCCGTAGTTGAGTCGAGTATTATAAATAGAGGCCCATTCCCTGTTCATTCTTATCATTCATTCAGATGGGAGTTCCAGGGATATACTAGGGCTTTCAAGGAAAAGATCACTTTAACATATTTCTTGTATTAATCATTCACCACAGACTTTGTAAGATTATAATGTTTTCTCAATCTAATAGTTCTTTTATTATTTCTTGTGTTATCTATAGTATGAGTGGCTAAGCACCTTAAGTGCTAGCCTTGTTATGATTTTGTTATAGTTGTGATGCTTGTTTCATGTTGATTTATCATTTATTGGATATCCTTAATGCCTGTTGCATGATCCCTAAGTTTTGGTAGTATTAAGGGCTAGTGTAGATCCTGTTATACCATATAGTAGACTTAACTGTTGAATTAAGGGTTAACTAGGGTACTAGGGATAGGTTAGCAACTGTCCTTAGTGTAGGGATTGCTCATATCACCGCCTACAGTATGATAAATACTTATAAAATTTAGGAAATCCTTCTAGGAGACTTTATAGATGAGAAGTAGGATTATCATCATTAAACAGGTCTTTAGGATAGTTGGGGGTTAATCACTATAGACTGGATACTCACCCTTCAGGACCAACGGGGACCTAAGATCATAGGATACACAGGACAGGTTTTGATGCCTAATCGGGTCTGTCGATATTAAAACCACCATAAACGATAAGTAGACACTAACACTATTATAACTATAACAAAGGAGTAACCAGGCTAGTATGATTTTCTCCCTGATTAATTCTTATATTTTAATTCCGTGTTTTATTTACTTTAATTTTGTCAAAATTATATTTAAACCATTTTAAATCTGTGATCTATTCAAATTAAGAGTAAAACACTTAGCTCTTGGGACGACCTCGGATTTACCAATCCTGCACTACATACGATCGGGTTCTCTGTGCGTTAGTGCGTTGTAGACCATAGGTAAATGAGTTTTATAAATTTAAAACTTGAATTTTAATTTAAATGATTATACGCATCAAGTTTTTGGCGCCGCTGCCAAGGAGCTAAAATTAGTTTAAAATTTGAATTCCTGTATTTGTTTATTTAAGTTTTAAGCACTAATTTTCGTTTATTTTCAGGAAGCAAGATGGGTGACGCCGACATCAACACATTCACGATGGAGCAGTATTTAGCATTGACTCGTGGAAATCAGGCACCGGGCGTGGTTAAACCTAAAATCAGAGGCAATGTAAATTTTGAGATCAACAGTCAGTTCATGAGAGAATTGAGAGAAGACACCTTCTCAGGGAACAAAAACGACGATGCTTATGAACACGTTGAAAGGATTTTGGACATCGTCAGTTTGTTCGACATTTCGGGAGTCACACATGACACAGTCATGTTGCATGTATTTTCCATCACTCTTACTGGAGCTGCGAAGAGATGGGTAGACAAACTATCCCTAGGGTCAATCAAAACCTGAGATTTGCTCAAAAAGGACTTCATTCAAAGGTATTGTCCGCCATCTAAAACGGCAAAGCAGCTCGAGGAAATTCATAACTTCAAGCAAGAAGGTGACGAGACGTTGTATCAAGCATGGGAAAGGTACAATGACCTCCTATATAAGTGCCCAACACACAGTTTAAATAGCCATAAGAAGGTCAATATATTCTACAAAGGATTGGACACCACGACTCGCCAATTACTAGATTTTCAAGGAACAATACCTAATAAGACACCTGCTCAGGCATTAGATGCAATCCAAACTATGGCTGGCCATTCGCAAAAATGACACGACGGGTCGACCAGTAGGAAGGTAAGTAATGGTAGCTCGGATGGAATTGCAGCTATCACAAGTAAATTGGATAGTCTTGGGAGAGATATGAAGAAGCTGAAAGAGAATGTGCATTCTCTCCAAGTAGGGTGCAAAAATTATGGAGGGTCTCACCTTAACAAGGAATGTACGCTTAATGAAGAGGTTAAAAGCGTAGAGAAGAAACCAATCCTCGAGGAACTAATAAACAAGCACCTTGAGGAGTCGACACGAAGAAGAGCCGAAATGGAAGACTGGATGAAGAAGCTTCAAGAGAGCACGTATTTGAATACAAGAAACCA